>LLCB01000119.1:0-242365 GCA_001414345.1 Hymenoscyphus infarciens
CTAAGTATATAATAATTAAATAAATAAATAAAATCTAAAATAAGCTTATAATACTCTTTAAATAATTATAATATAAAAAAGAATAAAACTTCTTAAAAATATATAAGTAAAATAATAAAGTAAAGTAAAATAATATATAAAAAATAATAAAAAGCGTTATTTACTATTCTAAAAAAGCGTTTTTAACCTAAAAATATAGTTTTAACTTAAAATTTAATATACTTTCACCTCTTAAAAGAGTGTTTTACTAAGTAAATAAGTATCTTAGAGATTAAGTAAAGCTTTAAAATGTTTAAATTTCTACTTAGATAAGTTTTTTATAAGTCTATTTACTAGTATATTATTTATTAGTAAATAAATAACTTAGAAAGATCTCTTCTAGTACTTTTAATAAAGCTATATATTCTAGATATCTATATATTAAAGCTTTATAGATATTCTCTTATTTTCCCTAGTAATTAATTAAATAGTTTATTAATTATTATAAAATATATTCTATATCTCATCTAAATTAAGCTATAGTTCTTTAAAAAGACGCTTTAATACTATTATTTCTATACCTAGCTACTTTACTCTTAAGAGCTTAGCTTCTATTATTAATATTATAATTATATCTTATTATAAGGCTCTTTAAGCTATAAGTCTATTAAATAATAATATTATATATCTATTAGAAGATCTTTAAGTTTCTAGATTATTAGTATATAATATATCTAAGATAAGTACTAGTTATATACCTTTAAGCTCTTCTTTATATATAATTCCTAAGAACCTTATCCTAAATAAGTATTAAATATACTAATCTATTATAGCTATATGTTTATTATTTAAGTTAGTTAGAAAGTATAAAAGCTAGAAAGTAGTAAATATAATATCTAGTTATATTATAATTACTATATAGAGTACTAAACCTACCTTCTCTTAATAAAACTTTATAAACATAGGTTTTACTATTTCTTAATTCTTTTTTAGTTTATATATTAGAAGTAGTATACTTAAGTAATCTCTATTAATAAGCTTAAATCGTTTAATAACTTATTTAATATATATATTATAAGAGAGCTATATCTTTTTCTATACTCTATCTCTATAAACTTTTACTCTAAGATACTATTCTATATTACTAAGTAAGTATAGTTTATATAAAAGCTTTAGTTTATTTATTATAACTCTTACTAGAGATTTATTATCTTAATAGTATATTATCTATATATTATCTATATAAAAGATTATAAAAACCTTCTTTAAGAGATCTATATAAATATAAAGCTCTTCTAAATAAGGTATTAAGCTATATTCTTAAAGAGTAGTTATAAAGTATTTAAACTATAAAACTAGAGAATCTCTTAACTTATAAAGTACTCTATCTAATTTAATATATAGTCTCTCTTATTAATATCTATCTAGAAGTTAGTAAGCTACTAAAAGAGCTCCTATATCCCTTTCTATATTAATAAACGCGTTTATAATATTATATTACTTAATCTCTAGGTTAAATCTAGTAGCTATTACTATAGCTATTTAGAATAATCTTACTATAAGTATAGTAGTATATATTAAAAAGATAGTATCTTTTTATTAGAGATTACTTCTAACTATAAGCTAAGCTTAGCATCGAATTAGATAGTTTATAGAGTTATATTTATATATAAATACCTATTTTAAAAGTAATAGTTTCGTTTTAGTATTCTATCTTTTAATTATATACTAGTATTTCCTTTTCTCTAGGTTCTTAATTTTAAGCTCTAAATTATCTTTAAAGTACTTACTAAGTAGATAGTTTATAAGTTCTCTTTATAATTTTAGCTCTTTTAGTAGTTTTAACTAATAAAGGTATAAGTATCTAGGCTTTAGAGGCGTCTCTTCTCCTATTATTACTATTATAATAATATAGTAGATATCTTATAAGTCTTCTCTATTTAATACTATACTCTCTAATAAAAGCTAAAAAGTATTAAAGAAATAATTTAAATATTCTAGAATAGTCTATTAAGGCTCTATCTTAATTAATATAGCTAATAGAGTAGAGATTATTATATCTCTAGTATTCTTCTCTCTAGATTAACCTCTCTTACTCTTTCTTAATATAGGTAGATATACTTTCTTTATATACCTTTACTTTATTTTAAGCTCTTTTAGGTTTTTACTTTCTATATTTATTATTTCTTACTCCTTAGTTAACTTTATATTAGAAGTTTCTAGAACTAGTATATTAAGAGTTCTTTCTTATATACTACTTTATTATTAGAGGGGCTTACTCTCTTTATTTTATTAAGAGATTCCTTCTAGTATTCTATTACTTATCCTAATTAGTAGACTACTTAAGCCTTTTATACTTTTAGTATTATTTTATAATTAGGAGAATCTTATAAGCGCTTATTAGAAGAGTCTTATAGTTTATTAAGAGATTTCTATATTTTACTTATTTTAAGAGCTTATAACTTATCTTAGTATACTTTTAGGTTTAAGTATTACTTTAAGTAATAGAAGTCTAAACCTAGAAGAGATTATATCTCTCTTTTCTTAGCCTTACTCTTAAGTTCTAACTAATTAAAGCTTTACTTAGTATATTAGTAGCTTTAGGTAAGATATCTTTTACTAGTTAAGCTCCTAGTTTTAGTTTTCCTACGCTCTCTATTTTATATATACTAACACTTTTAAGTAGAGCTTTAGCGTCCTATTACTCTTACTTAACTATATACTATACTATTATATAAGTAATTATAATAAGTTATTATTCTACCTTTTTATATTCTAGTATATAAAAGATTTCTTTATTAAATATAATATTCTAAGTTATAATAACTTAATTAAGCTATAGAACCTAGATATAGTAGATATTTAATAAGATATACTTAACTAAATAACTTATATAAGCTCTAAGATTAACTTTAAAAGCTCTCTTCTTAACTTCTTATTCTCTCTCCTTTTTTAGTAGATAAGCTCTAAACTTATAAATATAGATTCTATTCTAATCTAGTCTAAGGTCTTTTATTACTAAGTTCTTAAACTTTAGATTATACTAATAGAAATAATTATTAAACTATAATAGAAGTACCTTATTTAGTATCTTAAACTTATTTCTTTAGTTAAGACTTATATTATAGAGCTAGATTTTAGCTATAGTCGACTTAGTTTAAAGGTATTATAGTAAGTTAATAGTAGATAATATTTTAATTAAGTATATAATTACTTCTTATCCTACTCTCTCTACCTCTCTATTTAGCTTATAAGTATAAGTTAGTATAAGCTCTAAGTCTATTCTAATTTTAGTAGCTTATAAAGTATATTCTAAGGCTCTATATTATAAGATTACTAATTTATTATTATTATACTTAAGCTTATAAATTAAAAGACTATATTACTATTTAACCTATCTTTTAAAGTTCTTAAGCTTTTTAAATACTATTTCTCCTCTCTTATTTATTATTATAAATCTAAAGAGCTTCTTACTATACTCCTCTTTTATTAGAAGAAGCTATTTAGCTCTATTATATTTAGTTAAGAAGTTAAATAGATTCTATAAGTACTACTAAAATAGTTATATACTCCTATTCTTAGAGATATATCTTAAAACTACGTTCTAAGTATAAGTAATAGTATAGTATAAGTACTTTACTTATTTAATACTTATAATTTTTACGTTCTTTACTAACTAGACTAGAGCTTTAAGAGCTTCTTATTTTAGATATTCTAATCTTCTATATTAAATTTCTACTAAATTACTTCTTAGTCTAGTATAGTCTTTTATCTTCTTATAAAAGCGTTTATTAATCTTTTTAGAAAGTATTAAGTATATTAAAGTAAATATAGCTTAAGGGTTTTAGAGCTTAGTATAGTTATTAATAGAGTTATATTTAAATAAGACTAAGTTTACTATATAAATTAAAGATTTAATAACTATATTATTCTTTATAGGTCTAAAGTATAGTAAATAGTTATACCTATTATACTATACTCTAGATTCTCTAATATATACTTCTAAGATAATATTAGAATAAAAACCCTTAATAATAGTAATATTAATAAGCGTTAGATCTATAGAGTTACTTCTTCTCTTACCTCTAAAAACGTTCTTTATAACTCTCGTTCCTATTCTACTAATTAGAATATTAGTTATTCTTAATTCTACTATATTATTAAAACGCCTAAAGGTTCCTAGGATAAGTATATCCTTACTATTAATAAGATAGACTACTCTATAGTTATTAAAGAGTATTAAATCTATAAGAAGGTATCTAGTATATTTAGCTAAGAAAGCATAGATTCTCTATTTTAGGGCTCGGTTTATTCTTTCTAGATTAGTTAGAAGCTCTAAAGATAAGATTATAGCACTTATATTTCTAATAAGGTATTTTAATAACCCCTAAGTAGAGCTTATAGATCCTTTTCTAAACTTAGATTATACTATAAAGAACTTTTTAATTAGTTTCTTTTAGAGGTCTATTTAGAAAGAGGCTTCTAAGCACTATATAATCTCTTTTAACTCCTTATTATCTAGAGGATTATTAAGAGTAGAATTACACTTTCTAGTAAGTATAAATTCTAAGGTTTAGTAGTTAACTAGTTTCTAAAAGTGTCTTTAACTAGTTTTATATAGATATTTCTTATTATTAGAACCCTTATTTTAGGCTCTATTCCTAGAATTAGATAGGTTATTACTTCTACTTCTAAAGATAGAGAATATCCTACTAGCCTTCTTACTAGTCTTTAATATAAAGTGTTTATATAAGATCTTTGAAAATATTTTAATAAGATTATTAAGTAATATAACTCCTTTCTTAAGCTTTATATTATTAATTAACTATATCTTTTAACTTATTACTTAAGTAAGAGTAATTTAGTAAACTATATCTAAGAAGTCCTTTACTATAAGTAGACTCTTAATCTTTAAGAGTTAAAAATTTTTCGCTTAGTTATAATAGCATTTCTAGTTAGAGAACTAGTAATTAGGGTTTATAAACCCTAATTTAGTTTAAGTAAATATATTCTAGTATTCTATATATACTATATCTTCTACGCTTTCTAATATTAGTACTAAGTTGTTTTTAAGCTTTTAAATCAGGTTCTAGGAAGCGAATTTCTTAGTATACCTAAGTAAGGATTAGGCTTCTAAGAGTATAGACTTATCTATAGTACTCTCTACCTAGGAGCTAACTTTATATATCTTACCTTATATAGTATAAAGCTTATTAATTTTAAAAGTATATCTTTTAATATTATCTTTAAAGTCTTCTTTAATATTATTAGCTAATACTAAGAGAGGTAGTTCTAGTAGATCTCTTTCTATATATTAAGCTATTAAGAGTATATCCTAGGCTTTATTTACTATAAGCTAGGCTTCTTTAAGTCTAATATTCTTATTAAGTATAGCCTATTTAATTATAGAATAAGGTCTTTTAAGCTTATTAGCGTTCTTAGTATTAGAGCTATTTAGATTAAAGTATTCCTAGACTCTTTCTTAGTAGGTAATATAAAAGAAGCAGTTATACTATATAGGCTATAAGTTTTAGTTAGTAAGAAGGACCTTTTTAGTTAAGAGTAAGCTTACTATTATAAAAGTAGTACTCTTAAGAAGAAGATAAGAATAGATAAAAAGAAGATAAAGCTAATATAACTAGTATAGTAGAAGTAGTATCCTATCTACTAACTAGGCTTATAATTATAGTAATTATAGAAGCTATATTAAGAGTATAAGATAAGTAAAGTAAAGTTAAAGTAGATACTTAATTCCTAGAACTATAGAGGAGAGTATAAGACTTTAAATACTATACTCCTTACTTAAAAGATAGGGATCATTAGGTAATCCTTTGTCTAACCTACCTTTGTCTTATAACAAAGTATATAAAGACGATTAAAAGTATAGTAGAAAAGAAGATAACTTTATAATTAAAGTTATAATATTTAAAGATATATATAAGAGAAGTAGAGTATTACTAGTAATTTACTCTCTTATCTTCTCTACTATACTAAAAGATAACGCTTTAAATTACTTTTATACTATACTTTTTAATAAAAATAATAATTAATCTTTTAAAGTTTTATCTATATTTATATAATAATATTTTAAAGATAAACTTTATAAAAGAGACTAATTATCTAAGTAGAATAATATCGATTTATAAGAGATAATTTAAACATTTAGAGTATTAATATTATAATCTTTTAAAGATATATTATTAAGACTTAATTTACTAAGATTTTCCCTCTCTATAGATTTTTATACTAATAGTTAGTTTTCAAATAAGCTAATTTTAGTATATAAAAAGGTTCTAGATTATACTATTATAATATTAACCTTACTCTAAGACCCTTTAATTTCTAATACTATTACTCTTTTATAAAGTTTAATCTAATCCTATATAAAAGTCTACTTAGAGATAGTTATAAATAAAACTATAATAACTAAGAAGTACTTCTATAAGAGTAGATAATATAGTATAAATAAGTTTAGTAATATAGATTAATATAAGAAGAAGAGGATATATTATATATATAGAAATAACGACTATTTATCTTAGAATTATAGTTAAAAAGAGTAAGACTATTACTTTATTAAATAGACTAATAAGAATTCTAGATACTTTAAAAGTAAGTGAGATAGATATACTAGAAAGGTATATAATATAAACATAGTATATACTTAGAGTACTTAAGAGAAGGAGATATTAAAGACGCTTTATACTATTACTCTATTAAAAGAAGATAGTTACTTATTAGATACTAGCTTAGATAACGAAGTTATCTATTATAATATTACTTTTATAGGATTTATTAATAATTTAAATACTAAATACGTTACTATAAATTTAATAAGTTTAGTATGAAAACACGCTTTTAATAGATATATTCTATAAAACCTAAATAATACTTCTAATGTTATATACGAATTTATAAAGAAGGTGTTTATAATAATAGCTAAAAGATATATAAAAGAGAACTTTTTTAGTATAATAATCGATATTAGAGTAGCTTAAAAGTTAAGTATAGGATATAACTAATATTTTATATATATTAGATTTATTAAAAACGTCTTAATTAATAAATATATAAAGAGTTAATTTAATATCTAGTTTAGTAAGAGATATACTCTATTTTTAAGATTAATAATAATTAATATACTAATTAGAAAGGCTAAATTTTATATAGTATAATCTAATACCCTTTTTATCTTTTATATTAATAATATAGATAACTTAAAAGTTACTCTAAATAATCTTTAAAATGTACTTATTTAAGAGAATAAGAAAGGAATAGAGATTAAAAGGTTCTTTATTATATAACGATTTAGATACTCTTTTTTACTCTAAGATAAAGCTATATATAACTTTATATAGAAGTATTTAATATTTCTTATAGATATTAATATTTAATAACTTTAAAAGCGATTTAGCTACTTATTAGTACTAAGATTATAATATATACTAGAAAGAGCTAGGTATTATATTAACTAAGACATTCTTTAATATCTTACTAAATTTTACAAATACTATTAAAAGCATAGAAGTTTACTTAGCTAATTTAAGTTTATCTTTTATAATAATCTTAAATTTAATTATAGTATTTTAATTAATACTTTCTTTCTTAATAAGTAGATAGTTTTATACTATATAAATAAAGTAATAAGGTATTAAGTAAGTAACTTTTTACTAGATATAAAAGTAATAACTATATAAGAGGTTTTCTAAAAATATTAGATTAATATATATCTTAGACTTCTTAATTATATTATTATAGATATTAAGATAAACTTTATTAGAAAGGACTTTATATACTCTACTACTAGAATAAGTATTATAGTAAAAACTATACTAGTTAAGGTATATAATTTAATTAGTATAGTAGAACATTACTATAGACTAATTTAATAGGTATATAATATTATATATAAATAAGAGCTTTATCTCTTATAAAGTTTAGTACTTTAAATAGTCTTTAAAGTAATCAACAATATAGTAGGTCTAAATAGACTAGTCTCTACTCTATTAGTATATAGAGTATATACTTAAATAACTATAACTAACGTACTTTTATAACTAATTTTTATAAGATCCAAGACTTATAAAAAAGCTACTTAAGAGATACAAAAGTAGATTATATCTTATTAAGTTAAAAAAGCTTTTAATATATAAAATAGACTAATTAACTAAGTTAAGGACTTACTTTTAAATTTAGACGTTTTAGTATAAAGGGAATATATAAAGTCTTAAATAAGACCTTTTATCTTTTAAGGAATTAAGAATAAGAACTATATTATAGTACTACTAAGTAGCCTTAAAAATTTCAATCTATAGTTATAAAGCTATACTTTATTAAAACTTCTAAAACTTCTAGAATAGTACTAGTAACTAAGGAAGTTTCTAGTATAGTACTATCTAAAATAATACTATAACTCTATAAAAAAGGAAGAACTTTTAAGTAATAGAGTAGATAAGAAGTAGACTAGAGTAACTAAGATATTAAATAATATTCACTTTCTTCTTAATACTAACTTTATTAGTTATAAATCTATTAAAATACTAATATTTTAGAACTCTTACTAGAACCTCTTTAGAAGCGTAGACATAGATAGCTCTAAAAGCATCTAAGGTCTCTAAATAGGTCTTTTAAAGTGTTATTCTAATAGTTAAACACTTTTATAGACGATTTCGACTATATTACTCTTAAAAATATTAGAACTTTTCTTACTAATTTAAGTAAACCTTATAATATTAAAGTATTTATAGCTAATAATAGTATAATATATATTAAATTATAATAAAAGGAAATTAATAGATTAACTAATTAAGGTGTTTTTAAGATTATTACCTAGAAGAAGTTATCTCCTAATACTAGAATATTTAAATCACACTTTATAGATAATATTAAATTTAAAAGTATAATACTTACTTTTAAAAAGTTAAGATTAGTAATCTAAGTATATAATAATACTAGAAAGTTACTAGTACTTACTTAAGCGCTTATAATTTAGAGAGTAAGTTAGAGAATAATCCTTATACTTATTACTATACTTCTAGGTTTATAAGTATTTATTTAAGATATTATATAAGTATATATATAATTATTAACTAACTTAAATTAGAAATTCTTTATATACTCTCTTAAAAGTTATTCTTAATAAGAAGATATATTCTTTAAAGTAATTAAGCTATTATATAGTATTCTAGAAGCTAGTAATCACTAGTTTATAATATACTATAAATACTATATTCTAAGGCTTATAATAGAATAGTTAATATTTAACTACTATCTATTATATACTAAGTTATACTAATATAATAAGTATATAAAGTTAGATACCTCTTTTAGTATAGTAAGCCTTTAAACTAATAATACTCTTATACTTACTAATAACGCTTTTACTAATAAAGAGGAGCTTACTATTAACAAAGCTAGGTTTATATCTAAGAAGAGAGAGGAGCTTACTATTAACTATCTAATTAAATTTAATAGAGGGCTAATTACTAAGTATTATAACAGCTCTATATCTCTTACTTAGAATTACATAAAATACTTAGATTTAGTATAAAAGGTCTTATCTAAGATATCTAATATAAAAGGAATATCTTATATAGTAAATACTAAAGATTAATATATTATATAATATACTAGAGAGGTATACTTAGCTATAGTATCCTAGTCTAAAACTGCTTTTAACTTATTATATACTACTTAAACTATTAATCTTTAAGATAATAATATTTTACTTCTTAATAAGCGAATTTAATAGTAAATTAATAATCTCTTAAGAAGACTTAAATTTATTAAATTAAATAAGTCTTCTTTAAAGTTATACGCTTTTACTAACGGATTATTTACTAATAATAAAGACTTATTATTATAAATTAGTTATGTTATTACTCTTATAAATAAAGATAATAATACTAATATCTTATATTAGTCTTCTACTAAATATAAGAGAGTTACTTATAGTGTTTTAGTATTAGAATTATATATAATAAGCTCTAGATTTAATACTATAGCTTTAATAAAATCAACTTTTAAAAGTATCTTAGGATTTAAGATACTACTTATAGTATATACTAATTCGAAGTCTATTTATAAATATATAGCTAAATTAGGTATAACTAAAAAGAAGTAACTAATAATTAATATTATATACTTATAAGAAGTGTATAAATTAAGAGAGATTAATAAGATTAAATAGATTAATAATAAGAGTAATCTTATAAATACTATAACTAAAAAGAGTTACTATAATACTCTATAAAAGTTAATTAATACTAATAAGCTAGATATAGAGTAGGTAGAATAAAATAAGAGATAATAGAGAACTAAAATAGAGCCTTCTTATTAGTCGAGGATAGAGAATAGAGAGCTCTAATTAGTTAGATTAGATATATGTTTTTAATGTTTCTAAGTAACTTTAACCTTTTTAGAGAAGTACTAGTATTAGTATAACTTAAGAGTAAGTAACTGCTTAGAATAGTATATATAGAAATATATAACCTTCTTACTTAAGAGCTACTTAAGTAGGAATCGTAGCTAGCTTTACTCGGTATATATAAACGATAATATAACTCTTTTTACATCGCTTTTATAACTATAAGTCATACTAACAATTAGATTACGTAATCGTAAAATAGTTATTCTAAGTAAATACTTAATAGAATCTATAATCTCTACTTTAAGCAAAGTTATATACTTTTTATTAATATAATAATATAATATAAGTAAGTACTTAGCTCTCTTAAAGTAATTAATCTAGATTTATTAATATAGTAGTTATATAAAAGAAAACTAGCTTTTAGAAAAAAGAGTAAATTATATTATATGATTTCTATTTACTATATAGAACTACTAGCTTAAGAAAGCTAAAATATATTAATAATCGTCTCTTTTTTACTAATAATATATCGCGCTAACTATATTAGAGTAAAAAAGTATCGATTTATATTAAGAGTCGATTTTCGATAATTTATTAATATAAGTATAATTATAAGTTTAGAGTTTAGATAATATATTTTTATTATAGAGATAGTAAACTAACGTTATACTTAATAATTATAATAGCCTAATATTCTATATAGCCGAGATTATATAGTATATACTAAATATATAAGGTTTTAGTAGTTATTATTTTATATTATCTAATTTAAGAAGGTTATATACGTCTAAGCTTTTAGACGTACTTTATAGAGTTTAGGCTTTTATATTAGCCGACGTTCTATTATTCGGTTTTAGACCTCTTATATATAGCTATCTACTCTTCTAGAGTTAGAAAAGGCTAGTTTTTCCTTTTCTTCTATATTAGTACCTAGTATTTATATATATTATCTTATCTCGAACGTACTCTTATATACCTCTTCTCTAGTAGTATATATTTCGTACTATTATATATTTAGAGATTACTATATAAGGTTTAATAAAGTCGCTATACTATAGTTATTAGAAGGCTTCTAAATCTCTCTCTTAATCTCTCTCTCTTCTAACTAATATTAAGATATTAAACCTAGCTCTATCTATAAAAAGCGTTAAGTAATCTTCTAGAAACACCTCTCTTTCTAAAAGACATCTCTTATTCAATTCCTCTCTAAACTATAACTATACGCTAAAAAATATAAAAGGTCTTAAAGAGACTTTTTAAATATAGACGAGATAGAGGTATAAAAATAAAGAATAAATACTTAGTTAGCTAAGATAAAGAATAAAATTATAAGTAAACTTTAAAGTTAAAAATATCTTATCTTTAAACTCTTACTAATCTAACTCTTATTTAAACTCTTCTTTACTTCTAAGTCTAAATTTAGACTTCTTTCGCTTATAAGCTACTACTATCTCTAATACCTTTCTAACTCTCGAATATCTACTAGTAAACGTTTAAAAGACTATAGTTATAAACTAAGTCTTAGCTAGTATAAATTATTAAAAGAGAAGAAGAAGATTATACTAAAGAAACTTTTACTAATTTCAGAAGTTACTTTTTAAGTATAACTATACTTAGAGAGATACTAGAATTAGAATAGTTCTTCTATATATAGAATAAGATTATATCTTAGCTATAAAACTAGTTTAGCTCTAAACTCTCTATAATCTAATAGTAACTCTTCTTTATAGTGTTTTAGGTTTTCTCGTCTAATCTATTATTCTATTCTACTTTAACGCTTCTTCTCTCTTCTACCTCTATTTTAAGACTATCTCGTCTTCTTCTATTCTTAAATTCTAGCTTTCCTAGCTACTTCTATTCTATAGTACTTACTTACCTTTTCTTACTAAATAGAGAGGCTAGGATAAGAAGAGTTAGGCTAGTTAATTTCGCTTAAAGCTTAGAAAGTAAGTAGAAAAGAGAGTCTAGGTCTCTAATTTCGCTTAATATCTAAAAGACGAGTAGAAAAGAGAGTCTAGGTTCTAATTAGAGAGTTACCTTCCTAATCCTACTCTAGCCTAGTCTCCTTTTTTTATCTACTTAGCTACTTCTATTCTATTTTTAGAACTTTCCTAGCCACTTCTATCCTAGTTAGAGTACCTAGCCTACTAAACTTAGCCTAGCCTTAATTCTAATCTAGCCTAGCCTCTTCTATTCTTACCTAGGTAAGTAGCCTATCCTATTCTAAGTACTAGGCTAACTAAGACGAGTAAAGCTAAAACACTACTTCTTTAGAATCAGAAGATAATAAATAAGTTCTTAAGTACTCTAGTTTAGACCTAAATTACTAAAGAGAATAAGACAGTCTATAAGCCTAAGTAATATAAGTTTTATATAACTAAGACATCTAAACTTAGATACTATTATACTTAAAACTGTCTCTTTTATTATCTTAAACTTTAGATAGCGATTTTAACTTTAATAACCTTAATAATAACTTTGCCTTTAACTAGCTGAAACTCTACTAACTTTATTAGAAGTCTTACTTTCTTTACTTTCTTTTTACTTCTAGCTAGGCTAGAAGGTTTATTTGAATTTTTCAGATTAGATACGAATTAGACAGAAATAAGCTCTCTATAAGAACGAAAGAAGTAAGCTCTTAGCTAAGTTATTACTATCTTCTAATCGAATACTATCTAACTCTACTCTAAACTTTTTCTAACTTTACTTTGAACTTTCTCTAACTTATAGGATAGGATTAGACCTATACTCTTTTAGTAAACTCGGATGCTTATACTTTGATATAGAATAACTGGAAATAAAGTCTCTTTTGTAAGCATCTATAACCTAAGTTAGCTACGATTCGGAACCGACATCTCGCTTACGACGAGTTTAGACTCTGACCTTCTTATAAATATAACACTTACGCTATCCTGATTCGGCTCTGATAACGACAAGATAGACAGACTCGAGGACGAGTCTTTTTCAAGGAAAGGGGATATAATAGCCTACTATTCTATATAGCCGAGATTATATAGTATATGCTATATATATAAGGTTTCGGTAGTTGTTGTTTTATATTATCTAATTTAGGAAGGTTATATACGTCTAGGCTTTTAGACGTACTTCGTAGAGTTCGGGCTTTTATATTAGCCGACGTTCTATTATTTGGTTTCGGACCTCTTATATATAGCTATCTACTCTTCTAGAGTTAGAATAGGCTAGTTTTTCCTTTTCTTCTCTACTAGAGTCTAGTATTTATATATGTTATTCTGCTCTAAACGCACTCCTATATACCTCTTTAGTAGTAGTGTGTATTTCGTGCTATTATAATAATACTTATAATTCTAAATAGCGGAATTATAAAACTCTTAAGTAAGACTTAGTTATATAAATAAATAGTCTCTAATTAGTAAGCTTTATCTATAATAGAAACCTTAATTATTTGAAATTTAATATATAGAAGATATTATTTTATAGATAAGTAGTTTAGTTAATTAATTAAAATATTACTAGTATCTCTTTAAGTAATAAGTCTTTTTACTTATTATTTAAAATTTACTATTAAGTAATTAATTTATTTATTATTTAGTAAAGAGTCTTATAAATTATAAGATAAGTGAAAGTAAACTTATCTATAAAGATTTAACGTTTCTAAGATAAAAGTCTTATAAAAATTAAACGTAAAATCCGAGTATAAGTAAGCTAATTACTATAGTAAAAGTCTATCTCTTTCTTATACTTTTCTAGCTTTAAGAGAAGAGGAAAAGCTCTCTTCTATTGATGTAACTCGCTCAAAGTCTTAACCCACCGTAATCCAGACTCAATCCCAGACCTACTTCCTAACCCATCGTCTTCGCTGGTCTTTCATAGGCCTGGAGGCTGTAGTCACTACGCCAAGTAGATCTTACCTTCTTGAAAAGTCTTTGAGAAAACAACAAAAAGAGTCTCTAGAAGAAGAAAAACCGAAAAAGCAATCGCTGCATTAAAGATCTAATTTATATACAAAACCCCTTCTCTCCAAATAACTAATTCCTAACTACCCATCTCCCGACACCACCCTCTCCCTGCAGCAACCTGCCACCCACACAACCAAGGCTCCAACCCCATCCCGATAAACCCCGCCACACAAATCCCAGCACTATCACTAACACTCGTCGCCCCAAGACTAAACTCCCTCTCCCCCTCCGGAACCCTCTCCATGATCTCCGCAAAGGTATTAACATACACCGCACCCCCCAACAACCCCTCCCAAAACACAACCAAGAAAACCAGATACACCGAGGGGATCCAGAAGTACAAAGAGTGCGAGAGCAATAAAATGAGGTTGAGGATTTGGAGGAAGGTGGGGGGGTAGAGGTAATGGAGACGAATGAAGGGGGTGGAAGAGCGGGCGACGAAGACGCCGAGTTGGTAGAGGAGGGCGTAGAAGGGGTAGAAGGAGCGGTAGGCTGAGAAGGGGGTTGAGGAGAGGGGGAAGAGGAGTGTGGGCGTGACGCCTTGGTTTATGGTATACTCCGCTACGTAGACTAGGAAGAGGGGGAACATGTAGGGGAAGAAAAGGAGACGGGCGCGGCGGATGTTGTCTTTAAGGGTGCTTTTAGTACGGTGGGAGGGTGTTGGGGAGTGTGAGCGTGAGTGGGTTCGGTATGCTTCTGATGTTGTGGATGGTCCTGGTGCTAGGAGTGATTCTGAAGCAGCAGAGAGAGGAAGAGTGGAGATATCTTGGTCATTGAAGTCTTCTCGGGTTATGGTTGGTGGTTCATCGGTTGGTAGATTGGTGTAGTCCTTGGTGTTGGATGCCCGTCGCAAAGGCCCCAGTGGAAGAATGAGGAAGAATGATATGAGCATGATCAAGGGGAAAAAGGCAGAAACCATTAAAGATGTCTTGACCTTTAATGCTAATGTGCTTGTCAAAAAGACATATACTCCGGCTCCCGCAAGACCAGCTCCCCCAGTACCAGAACCCCAAGCTGCCAGACTAAAGGATCCATAATAATGTGTCAATCCAAGGAAGCTCAATTCCCCAGCTCCGCTGCTCAAACTCGACAGGGCTACTCCAAACAGTTTTACTGGTACGGAATTTGGCGTGAGAGCAATTATGAACATTCCCCCTACTGAAAGCCCTGTCATGACAAGTATACGGAGACGGTATGGGACGTGGTGGATAAAGTAGGGTGCTACGAGCTTCGTACAAAAAGATGGAAGGACATCTGCGAGGAGGACCGTAGATTTGGGAACATCGGGCCCGACGAGATCTTGGGCAGCAGAGAGAATTATGACATATGAGAGGTTATTGATGAGACCTAGTAGATGTTAGTTGTGTTTCCAAATAATTCCGAAGACAGGGAATTTTAAGATATCTGATGTGCAAAAGGCGAGACAAAGACATACCAAATAGCCAGAAGGCTACCAGAACCGATGTGTCTGCTCCACTGAATATCCCTTTGAATCTTGCTTTATACATTGCCCATGAGGAGCCCGGTGAGCCTGGGAGAGGGAGGAGGCCAGAGGAAGACGGAGATCTGGAAAGCATCGCAGCGCGGTGGCAGATGAGGAAACCGATCAATAATCGAACTGCCCAGCCCTCGAGACTCTGAAGGCTCTGGAGGCTCTCGTAGGAAAGGAAGGTCGCAATCGCGGGCGACTTGAGCTGGTGTGGTGTTGTCGATTGTGTTGGGCGCAATCTTGAGGGCCACTGTCACACGAGCATCACGTCACGGATGCCGAGGAGCGGGAGGAGCTCAGTGATCAACAGAAATCAACTTTCGAACTGATTTGCTGTAGCCTTTTAGAATTTAGAATATAGAATATTTACTTACCTAGAAAGTTAAAAGGGACGAACTGAAGTGTTTACTGTCGCTTCTTCAGCGAGTTCCATTGGGGTGCATGAACAGGGAGGGGTTGAGAATCCCTGTCGAGTGAGGGGGGTGTGTAAGTAGGACTGAAGTAGGAGTTGAATCGCGTCACCGAGCTTCTACATTTCGAAACGGCAACCTAGAGTACGCTGTGCGTCCTCCTCCTTTCAATCATCCCGTCAACTCCTAGAGAACTCCTCTATTTCCAACCTTCTTACTCCTAATTAGCCTCACAATTTAGCAGACATGACGGTCGTCGTTACCAAGCGCTTCACTCCCAAGGTCCTACTCTCTGCCCCGCGGCGGTCGACAGCTACACCAAATGCCGGCACTCTAGCACTCTTCTCCGTCTCCTCATATTCTTTCGAGTCGCACAAGAAAAGCAACGAACTTCGAGTTTTGGACCTCAAGACGGGTCAGACACATCTGCTGAGCAGTGATGCGGGTGCCAATGAGCCCACTTGGGTTGGGGTAGAGAATCTGGCTCTCTGGTTGAAGGGAGGGGAGAAGGGAACAACAGAACTATATTTGGCCAATGTGGACCGCTTGGAGCTAAAGTAGGTTTCATTCCTCATTACCAAAACATATATTAAACATATATTAACGTCAATAGGCCTAAGCTAGTAGCCATTTTCAATGGAGCTCTCTCGAACCTCAAAGCAACCCCGCTTGACGAGGGAACCGTAGCCATCGTTGTCACTGCTTTAGCTACACCCGACGGCAAACTGTACAATTCCGAAACCGCTGAAAAGCCCAATTCTACTGGCAGAGTTTACTCGAAGCTCTTCGTTCGCCAATGGGATGCATACATCACGGAAAACAAGAGTTCAATCTGGTACACAACTTTGTCTTTATTTGGAGGGCTCAATGCTAGCGCAAAGCCATTGAAGAACGCTTTGGCGGGTCATTCAGTTACTCTCGAATCCCCAGTCCCACCTTTTGGGGGATCTGGAGACTTTGATATCAGCAAGAACGGGATTGTCTTTGTCGCAAAAGATCCTAAACTCGATCCCGCAAACCATACGAAAACCGATCTTTATTATATTGCCTTAAAGACCTTCGAGGA
The DNA here is from genome assembly GCA_001414345.1 of Hymenoscyphus infarciens. Classification (NCBI taxonomy): domain Eukaryota; kingdom Fungi; phylum Ascomycota; class Leotiomycetes; order Helotiales; family Helotiaceae; genus Hymenoscyphus; species Hymenoscyphus infarciens. The sequence continues at coordinate 17,252 of LLCB01000119.1, forward strand.
ATCGAAATCTCCGCCCCCAATTCTTGTCAAGACTGGAAATCTTAAAGGATATAGCAATGGACCAGTGTTCTCCCCCAACGCCAAGTCGGTCGTTTTTACTAGAATGAAGAGTGATCAGTATGAGAGTGACAAGCCAAGACTCCTGCTAGTACCAGATATCACTGACACAACAAATGTTCAAGAGTTCTACGAAACCGCAGACGGAGAAGGAAAATGGGATTTAAGACCAGAAAGCATTGTCTGGAGTAAAGATGGAGAAGAACTCTATGTCACAGCCGAAGAAAATGGCCGAGGCAAATTATTCAAACTCCCAGCATCTCCTCGACATGCGAAAGACCTTCCTGTTTCACTTACAGATGACGGAACGGTCCAAGGAGTCTCAGTTTTGCCAAACAATGATCTATTTCTTAGCAGCACTTCTCTCGTGGACAACAGTATTTACTCTATTATTGATCCTAAGGATCCTAAGAAGCGCTCAATTATCTCTTCAAATGCAAAGGGGGGCAAGATATTTGGGTTATCGCAAAATCAAGTTGACGAATTCTGGTACAAGGGTGCAGAAGATTATAACGTGCACGCTTGGATCATCAAGCCATCTTTCTACAAAGAAGGAGAAAAATATCCGCTGGCTTACCTAATCCATGGAGGTGTAAGTCTTTCAATTTCCCATACCTTCTTCTTGGTCATCTCCCTGTGGATAATAAAAGTGGCAGTAAATGGGTACCTCCCTCGTTCTCGTTGTTCCAATTCTATAGGACAATCCAAATTATTGACCCACACAGTTGGGCTAACTACCTTGAATTGCCCAAAGAAATCGGAATAACGAGAGAGATAGGCAGTTTGCTGCCACTTTTACTGTCCATGGCGGGGTCATCTTTCCAACTTCAAATAAATGGGAATCATGTTCCAGTCCCCCGCTAGCTTTCTTGGACTATTTTCTGTCATCTCACTGATTCTCTCCGTCATTTACCTCATTCATCACTAACCGTACAACAGCCGCAAGGTGCCTGGAACGAATCCTGGTCAACAAGATGGAATCCCGCGATATTTGCAGAGCAAGGATACGTAGTCGTGACCCCCAACCCAACAGGCAGCACAGGCTACGGAATGGACTTCCAAAACGGAATCAAAAACAACTGGGGAGGCCGTCCCTACCTTGACCTCGTCGCCGGCTTCGAATACATAGAATCCAACCTCTCCTACATCGACACCACCCGCGCGGTTGCATTAGGAGCCTCATACGGCGGCTACATGGTGAATTGGATCCAAGGCCATCCCCTCGGTCGAAAGTTCAAAGCCCTAGTGACCCACGACGGCGTCTTCAGCACTCTGAACCAATACTCCAGTGAAGAACTCTTCTTCCCACACCACGATTTTGGGGGAACGCTGTGGGAGAATCGAGAGGGATATGAGAAGTGGGATCCTGCGAGACACTTGAAGGAGTGGGCTACGCCGCATTTGATTATTCATAATGAACTAGATTATAGGTTGCCGATTGGGGAGGGACTTGCGCCTTTTAATGTGCTGCAGAGTAAGGGGATTCCGAGTCGGTTTTTGACGTTCCCGGATGAGAATCATTGGGTGCTTAAGCCGGAGAATTCCTTGGTTTGGCATAGGGAGGTTTTGGGGTGGATTAATAAGTGGAGTGGGGTTGCGGATGAGGATGGGGAGTTGGAGAAGGGTGTTGCTGGTATCGCAATCTGAGGGGGTATACATGGTTCAGATTTGGGGGTTCCTATGATTCTGATGCTAATTTTTATAATGAATTACGGAATGAAATGATTTGATGATGTTCTTCGTCGCGTTCAATGGTTTGGGTCAACTTACTTTCCTGTCCTGATGACCGCTTTGAAGAAAAGCGTCTGTGGGTGTGGTGAGAATGGAGGGGAGGCTCGAATAATTCCGAAGAGAGTGAGAACTCGGAGCAAATGAGAAGGAATGCGTGTTTTGGAAAGTTGGGACTCGGAAGAGAAGTAAGCAGTACTCTCCGGCACCTCTTTTAGAAGATTTCAAAGTATTGCTCAAGGTTTAGTTTCTTGATTTTGCTAAACTATCTCGTTCCAATTCGTTTCATACAGTAGGTGCAAGGGAGTAATGACCAAACCTACTAGGAACTGAACCAAAGATTGTTACAGTAACAGGCCTTCTTCCGAGAAGAAACCAGTGCCCAAAGCAAGACAATCTGAAAAGTTCGGATTGAAAACCATCATTTCAAGGTTCTTTAGAGTAACGGATGGAACAGTGTATGTACTCGGAAGCAAACTAAATGTGCATGTCCCCATCTAGAAGCTATTGCAATTTTACTCCCCATGAGGTCCTTGTTGACCATTTGACATTCTTCTTACTGTCCATGCAATCCCTGAAGTAAGAATACTAGAAGTCCCAAACAACCTCTTTCTTAAGGTTCACCTTGTTTGAAAATAGACATTAGTATGAAAAGATGGTTTTAATTATAATACGAGTTTTCTGCAATTCGCAGCCTACGAATTGCTGTTCACCCAAGCAAAAATACCACTGTGCTCTTTGTAGGTTAATAGCCTAAGCACGACTTGCAACAAAAAGACCAGTACTCAAAATCTAGTTGCACCGGAGGATTTCAATAAGAGTACTTATTCAAATATGGTGCTGCTATTTCCAGGCCACCCGGGAATAGATAAGTGCTATTTCTGGTTTACCTGTGAACAGCTTTTGTTAATCCTAGACTACCCGGGGATAGTTCAACAGAAAAGTGTAATGCGCTGCAAAATGTTGCAGACATCCCAAAAAGCCGTTACTGTAGAGTGTGTGAGCGTGGCGAGAAGTTTTACAATACATTGATAAATTGGAAAATTGCTGTCTCCCTTTGAAGTCGGAAATTGAAGTAACCAAAAAGCCAACGCAACCGAGTATCCTAAACCCACATAAAAGAAAAATACACACCCAAGGTACCACCCAACAAATACACCAAAGCGTCCACAGAAGATGGAAATCTCCTAAAGTTTCGTTTGTCATTCAATCCCGAGACCCACAACCTCATCCCATCCCTTCCGTGCCCCTTCCACAGTTTTTTTCACAGCCGGTGGGATAGCTCAAAAGGTAAAGCCAAACTCCCACTCGGCTTTAACAACTTGAACATCGGACTCCGGTGGGAGAAATCGCGATGTGCAACAGTTCCCTATCTCTGGGCCTGATAGGGGTAGGTCTTGTAGGCTATTCAGAGCATCTTGAAAAGACCGTAATCCCGCCTCCACCCCAGATACAACTCAAACTCATCATCCGCTCGCGATGAAGAAAGGAAAAAGGGAACTAAAATAGTCCTACAATTAGGCCACTTGACCGGAAAAGCCAGCAACAAAACACAAGTGAAGAACACATCATTCACAATTCTTTGGCTTCATTGCAAACATATCACAAGAAAACAGAAAGTATATTTTTGATTTTTTTGTATTTTGCCTCGATCTATCAGAGATAGGACAACGCCAGTAACCATTCGTTTCACGTTCAAACGGCCGTCGTGACCATGTGTCATGAATTCGGAAAAACGAGATCGTTGGTAGTTTGCACAATGACCAATAAGCATCCCTAAATACAATATCATAAGGAAAAGCGAGAAACATCCCCAAGCATCTTATGCCCGAGATGTCATTTTTGCGCGCGATACGACGGGCTGCATACCCATATGCAGCAACTTTTTTTGCCCCAATTAATCCTTTTCCTCGCGCCACCGGGCGAACCAGCGACGCTCAATATCACTTCCCTTTTAGAGGGGTCAAAGCACTGGTTTTTCGATGAACAACCTATTATGCAGAGACTGTGATGTACCAGATAAAATATGTATATTCAAATCCCTTAGATGAGATCGGCGACGTTCATTGGCATCTCTTCGATTTGAGTGCTGTAAAACTGCTCGATTTCTCTCATCATACGGACATCCTCTGCGGTGACGAAGTTGATGGCAACACCCTTTCGTCCGAAACGACCTCCACGACCGATTCTGTGGATGTAGTTCTCTCGGTTGGCTGGGAGATCGTAGTTAATGACCAAGGAAACTTGTTGGACATCAATACCACGGGCCAAAAGATCAGTGGCGATCAATACACGGGAAGATCCAGATCGGAACTCCTTCATAATCAGATCACGCTGAACCTGGTCCATATCACCATGCATAGCGGAGACGGTAAAATCACGGGCGGTGAGTTTGTCGGTAAGCCAGTCGACCTTTCGGCGGGTGTTACAGAAGATGACTGCTTGTGTGATGGTGACGGTCTCGTATAAATCGGATAGGGTGTCCAATTTCCAATCCTCCTTCTCAACAGCGATGTAGAATTGCTTGATACCTTCGAGGGTCAACTCGGCCTTCTTGACCAAGATACGGACTGGGTCGCGCATAAACTTGGTGGTGACCTCCAACACATCTTGTGGCATGGTGGCGGAAAGGAGAACGACCTGGGTGGATTGGGGGAGGAGTTGGAAAATGTCGTAAATTTGCTCGGTGAAACCACGCTAGAATTATTTGTTAGGCCGTGCGAAAACCAGGCAGAGTGAATTGATACATACAGACAACATCTCATCGGCCTCATCAAGAACGAACATCTTCATGGAGTCGGTCTTCAAGAAACGACGTTGGATCATGTCGTGGACACGACCTGGGGTGCCGACAACGATTTGAGGACCCTCCTGGAGAGCCTTCATGTCATCGCGGACGGAGGTACCACCAATGCAGGCGTGGCACTCGACGTTCATGAAGTCACCGATGGCGACGACGACCTTTTGGATTTGCTGGGCCAATTCACGGGTAGGGGCGAGAATCAAAGCCTGGCATTGCTTGATGTTTGGGTCAAGCTTCTGGAGAACGGAGATGGAGAAAGTGGCGGTCTTTCCGGTACCAGATTGGGCCTGCGCAATGACATCGTGACCTTTTGAAAATTAGATTCACTCCTTATGCCTCGATATTCGGTCAAACTCACCCTTGATGACTGGCATAATAGCACGAGCCTGGATAGCGGATGGACGCTCAAACCCATAGGCGTAGACACCTGCATTTGTGTTAACCCCAGCTCAGCGCAAAAAAATCTGCAAGTCGTTGCCTACCTCGGAGAAGCTCTGCCTTCAAGTTCATGGTATCGAAAGAGTCGACAGTCTCGTCATAGTTGGACTCGATTTGACCTGCGAGGCAATTGGAATCAGCAGATGTTCTTTGAAGATTGTGGGATGGGAATCCAAGGGAGCAGCCCGCAGAGCGGTGTGCCTGCTCCTCGAGACGCGCGCAAGATGCTTACCCTCTGGGATCTCTTCGAGACCTTTATCGGTAGCCATGATTGCGGTTGGAAGTGATGAAACTAGATCGCAAGACTTGCTTGAGATCTAGATATCGCGAAGGTAGGTGAGAGGGTGGGGTTTAGAGGCGCAGAAAAATCTCTGAAAGAGATCTGCGACGTCGTAAAAGTTGGCTGTGGTGGTAAGACTAGATACCGAACTCCCGATCTTCGAGAGTTGTATAGGTTCTAGTAGTTGTGGGATGTGTTTTGTTGTGTGTTGGTTTGATGGTTTGATGAGAAAAGGGAAGAAGTATTCTTAAGCTGGACGGCGACTGCACTCTTTTTTCAAGTAGCGCGCGCGGCTCGGGCAAAAATTAGCGAGGAGGTGGCGGGACCAAATTTGTGAGCTGTATAGGGATTCACTACTAGTAACGCTAACAAACAATACACTTTAATGCTGTTCTAGGTGTAGCCTACAGTTTTGCAGTCATATCTTCGCCCTATACGACCTGTTCACCTTTGGATTCGGTACATCTTTCCCCCTCCAACTCCAAACCCTCACAGAAGACGCACTGGCCCTTTCACCACCACTTTATTGTCGTCAGAAAGAAAGAAACAATCAGTCACACATGAACCGATCATTAGGACTATGAAGTCTTCCATCATCCCAGCTGACGTTGGGGGTGTTTTCAACACAAAGCTAGCCCTCCAGCCCAGTGGTGGCGCGGATTTTGAGTCACAAGAAGCGGCGTCTGGATCCTTAGAAGAGTCACCTCTGACTATTCCTCATCATCCATTAGCGGTGAAACCAGCTGGGAATCTGTACACTGCCACTTCCAACGCCAAAACAGCAATTGGCCCATTCCAGCTATTTCCTGATGAAGTTATCGCCATTTTCTTGGAGTACCTTGATCCCAGTCAATTGTGTTTGCTAGGGTCTACATGCAAATTTTTATATGCCTTTTGCAGATCGGATGATATTTGGAAGACTTTGTTCATTGAGTACGTGATTTTCCTTTTTTTTTTGTTACTGTCGTTTCACATGTATTGGTTTCTATTTGCTTTGGCCTTTGCAATTTTTGGTATCACCTTCAAGCAAATATCCTGCTGATTGTATACCCAGATCACAGCAATCCCTAAGTGGCAATTTCGTCTGGAGAGGAACATGGCGCTCTACACTTCTTTCCCTGAGTAGGGAGCATCTGTCACAGATTCAATGTGACAATGTATTCTCAGATGTCTTGTTCAGACCATTCCTCTGCACCCACACATCCCTCCTCCAATACAGTTCAAACATCCTTGCTAAAAATGCAATCCCTCGTCTAAAGAATCTCACTCCTACTGAGTTTTCGGATACTTGGAGCGATAAGCCTTTCATACTCACAGAGCCAGTTCGACAATGGCCAGTCTTCAAGTCTTGGGATATCGAGTACCTCTTGGAGCAATATGGAGACGTCAAATTCCGAGCCGAAGCAGTGGACTGGTCACTGGACACGTACGCCCATTACATGCGCAACAGTGCTGACGAGAGTCCTCTTTATCTATTCGACCGAAGTTTCGTTGAGAAAATGAACCTTCAAATTGGTCAAGACTCGCCATCTTACAAAGTCCCAGCATGCTTCGGTGAAGATCTCTTCGCGGTTCTTGGAGAAAATCGGCCAGACGACAAATGGCTTATCATCGGCCCAGCACGCAGTGGTTCAACATATCACAAAGATCCTAATGCCACAAGTGCTTGGAACGCAGTCTTGCGAGGTTCGAAATACTGGATCATGTTCCCCTCCGGTCCTTCGAGTCCACCACCACCAGGAGTCTACGTTTCCGAGGACCAAAGCGAGGTTACAAGTCCTCTTAGCATTGCCGAATGGCTCCTAGAGTTTCACGCCGAGGCTAGGAAGACACCAGGATGTTGTGAGGGAGTTTGTGCTGAAGGAGAGGTTCTTCATGTTCCTAGTGGGTGGTGGCATCTAGTAGTAAACCTTGATGATAGCATTGCTATTACTCAAAACTTCGTCCCTCGGAGTCACTTGACTAGTGTACTTTCTTTCATGAGGGATGATACATCAGACCAGATTTCTGGATTCAAGAAAGAAGTCACTGATCCATATGGACTTTTTGTGGATCAGATGAAGAGTCAGCATCCCGAGTTGTTAGAGCAAGCACTGGAGGAATTGAAAAAGCAGGCCGAGGGCAGAAAAAGGAAATGGGATATGGCGGTTGGGAAGGAAGAAGAGACAAATGCTGGTGGATTTAGTTTCGGCTTTGGAGACGACAGTGACGAGGAGGTTCCATGAAGAAAAATTCAAGTGTTCGTCACTTTGTGTGGAAGATTTCTATTTGATTACTACTCGAACGATCATGAATCCGACTGGGATCGTTCATACAGTAAAGCCATTCCAGCCTCGCAAGCAATAATTGCAAAAAGCGACCAACTCCAAACACCACCTGCAAAAGACCGTCCAACTCCAACGCCATCTATGGTCTCGATGTTCGACTGTCGCATTCACTTTACAATCTCTTTTCAGAGTTCACATAAAACTCCCAAAACCCAAACCTCCTGCTTTCTCCATTTCCCAACGAGAAAACACCATCTCTACTTCCGCACAGCTCCAAAATTCGTCCGAACCTTCTTGATATCTCTAGTCTCCCCATCGCTATCTTCCCCAGTCTTCTTATTCTTCTTTCCAGCGCCTCCACCCGACCTTGACGCCGAACTCGCACTCGTAGGCGTAGCATGATTCGATCCCCCATCGCCCTTCACAAAGCTCGTAGATAAAGGTGTCGGTGCCATCGCGGCCATAGGAGTAGATTGTGCCGTGTTGCTCGGTGATTCCTAACCATCACCAAAAGTTAGCAACAATTCCCCAAAAACCACGACCTCTCACAACCCATACACATCAGAAAATCAGGATTGAAATAAAAGGAAGACATACACCCGGGGGTCCAAACGTAACACTACACCTCGAAAAGACCCTATTCCCCTCCACCACATTCCCCTTCCTCCTGCCCCCTCCCGCCGCCGTCCCCCCACTGCCCTTAGTGTACCCCTCAAAGCCAACAATGATATTCCCCGCCGGCGTATCCTCCAGATACTCCGTCTCGTTTTTATAAATCATTTCCTCCGTGGCCAACAGAGTTCTCTCTAGAGCTTGTTTTCGACGCAAGAGTTCTTTGAGATGTTGTTTTGTACGGTCGTAGAAGGGTTGCCCAGGGACGTCGGCACCATTGGGTGCTGCTGCTGTCGTTGTTGGGGCTTGGTTTTCTGCCATTTTGAAAAAGGATGGGAGGGTAAGAGGGGAGGCCGTTGGTACATGAGGGATTGCTAAACTAGAGGGGTGATTGATCTATGGGAGACGCGATGGCGTTTGCCAAGGCGTTATCGGGACGGGGTTTCCTTTTACCGATCGCTATCACCAGGGGGTGTCACTACTCTGCACGCAAAAACACACCAAAAGTCACGCTCTTCATAGCTTTATAACTTAAAACATATAGTATGCTATATTATAATAACAATAACAGACAAAGAATTTTATAAGAGAAATATCTTTCTAACTAAGTTTTAGTTATAACTTTTAAACTACGCTTATAATTTCAAAGATTATTATTTTACTAATAAATCCTCTAAGAGATATATACTATAAGTTACTTTATTATAGAAAAAATCTAAGGAACTATAAGTATCTACTTAATTAAATATCTATACCTAGTTTTAAATAATTCATAAAAGAGTAACTCTATAATTAGTAGGAGAAGTTAGAGATGTTTTCTGCTAGTCCTGGCCTGTGCGTATAGAGTAGTGACACCCCCTGGTGCTATTAGACTTTTGTGGTGCATGGTCAAGAACAGGCCTTCTATTAGATTTGGAAAATCAATTTGATTATCTCGAAAAATTAGATCTATGTTGCCTTCATTATAGCAGAAGAGCTGGGAGAATTGCGGGACGGCAAGTGCCGTAGACTACCGGAATTGACCTTGAGGTACAGAATCGGTGTGGTTAATCTTCACAAGAGTTCCAAATAGTTGGGACAGCTACTCTACTCTAGATTCACGACCTCGATGAAGGTTTAAAAATGTTATCACAATATGCCAATTACGAAGGCAAGATGTAGAAAGTGTTTTCATTTCTAATTCCCAATACCAATTCCAAAACCCAGCATGGAAATTATCAAAAAGAAGTAGGTTCGAGAAGTTCCTCATTTGCACGTTAGCCTGAGCCTTTCTCCAGGGATTCAATACTCGATTTTCTCATCTTCTTGATCTTCTCCCTCAGCAGTTTCTCTCGAAGCTCGCTGGCTTGTTTCTGTGGACTCTTCAACTGGTTTATTCGTCCCAAGTCAGCCATTGTCAAATCATCGTCATTTCCCCATATAAGTAAATCATTTCAACTCCACTGACAAGAAAAAGTAAGCTCCTATATATATTATGAAGCACTACCAACCTCTTCGGTCACAGCTGCTTGTTCTTTCTCCGTCTCTTCCACGCCTCGTGGTGGGAATCCACGATCCATTTTATCATCGGAATCAGCTCTTAAGGGAACCCGTGAAGAAGAAACAGAAGAGGTGTTTCGTCGCCTTTTGCTTGCTGGTTCATATCTTTCCATGGAACGACGACGTTTTCGATCCCGTCCACCTCTACTGGAGCTTCTTGTTGAACTTCTGCGGCGTCGTCGGGGAGGGGTTATGCTACGGCTGTTGCTTCGAGTTAGCCGTCGTTCGTCATCTTCAACACTCCTACGAGTAGGATTATCCGTCTCTTTATCGTCCGGTGTAGGGCTTATGTCTCTACTGTCGTTTGCCTTGCGAATTGGGCTATGACTGAGAGATCGGGAAAGAGTGGCTGGTCTTGTTCTTGACGCAGATCTCGCCCGGGATTTTGATCTGGAGCTTGATACTGAGCTAGAACTTCTTCGACGTGCTCTTCTTGGTGGTGGTGATCGACTGGTCGAATCTGTAGTAGCTCTTCGTCGTTTTGTAGGTCGAGGAGAGCGTGAACGAGAGCTGTCAGACAAAGTTGGTGATCTCCGACGGCGATTTCCGCGGTCTGGGCTTCTGCCTCTCCCTCTTCCTCCTCGTCCTCTATATGTACTTCGTCTATCTGGTGATCTAGAACGAGTTCTTGATCTGCGTCTTCGAGGGGGAGACCTAGATCTTGAGGAGGAACGGTAACGGCGTCTAGGTGGGGAGCGCGAGCGCGAGTTTGATACTGAGCGAGTAGGAGAGGGTGATCTGGAAGTTGCTCTTCTGACATCTCTTGGGTCGCGTCTTGATCCTCCACGGCCACGAGGTACATATGTATCGGCTTCTCTAAGAGGAGGTCGGAAGGAACGATCTCTCGAATCAGGACGGCGTCTTGGGGATCTTGAATAACGTGGGCCGCGGCGATCCATATCTCTTCTAGGAGGCCCGCGATCAAAGTCTCTGTTTCTGTCATCCCCACGCCCTCCTCGGCCGCCTCGCCAACTATCACCCCTCGGACCTGGACCTGCCCCTCCGCGACCACCACGCTCTCCCCTCTCCCGGGTTCTAATTGTATTGACTTCGCGCTCCCGGGTTTGTTCATCGTCGCGACGCTTGCGAGCTAACTCTGCGGATTTCTCTGCTTCAATCTAGACACAGGTCAGTATGAGAACAATTGAATAAAAGATGGGCAAGTAGTAACACCTTTTCCTGAATCAGCTCCAACTTCTTGGCCTCAAGCAACTCCTTGGGAACGCCCTGCGGATTACTCTGCGCGCTCAAACACAGCTTCCACAACTCCTTACAGAAGCTCGCAGTATCCTTATCCAGAAACCCCGTAAGCTGTATCTGCATCACCTTGATGTCCGGCTGAAAACCATTAGCCCAGCCCTGCGATTGTCCGGTAATTGTGATACTCACAAATCGGGCACCTTCGATGAGGTTGAAGCATAATTCAATGACTACATCGTCTTCATTCCCCAGGATTCCTGATATCTTACTTGCGATCCATCTGCGAGCGCGTTAGTGAGCGGTTTCAAGAGGTTTGTGCCTTGGGGAGCTTACTTCTTCATAACCTCAGCATTGACCTTTTGCATGTCCACCTTTTGATTGAATTCTGGCGGGAACTTGGTGGATTTCAGGAGCTTTGCATCAACGGAGGTGGCCATGCTTGCTATCGTACCGCACTTATTGCGCGACGATTTGGTAAGTTGGGGAGAAAGTATAGTGGTGAGGCCCCAAACATTGGCAGAAGTTTGTCAAAGCAAAGCTAAGACGCCGATTTACCGGGTGAACTATAGCGATGTGCACGTCCTGCTTTAACCAATCCGCCCTATCAAAAAAAGGTTGCAAACACCTCTTTTATAACTAACCCCCTTATATTACTCTACAACCACGCCTCTAGGGCTTAAACCCTACGATACAGTTAAACTTAAGCACTTTCTTAGCAGCTTTATATACTTTTTATATACTCTAGAAGCGTTGTTCTTTAATAGTCTTAAGAGGGGTAAAAGAGTGATTTTTTAAAAGGCTGTGAATAGAGGTCTTAGCAGGGGTCTTAGCACGCGACTAAGTCTAAGCCTTACGAAATCGCGGTTTTACCTCTCTTAATAATTTTCTTTAACTAGGTCTCTATATATAAATATATATAGATATACTTAGGTAGGAACTGCTAAAGCTTAATTAACTCGTAGGGTTTAAGCCTAAGAGACGTAGTTATAGAGTAATATAAGAGAGTTAGTTATAAAAGAGGTATTTATAATCTTTTTTTATATTTCTAGAAAATCACGTTTTTTAAAGTAGACCGTATATATCGCTATATCTAATACTCTAGCTTATAGATAGAAAAACTACTAAAACACTTAAAATAGCTATTTTATCTCTTACTTTATAATATCTACTACTATACTTATACTATAGCTAAAGATAAAAACGGAAAGAACTAGAATTAGTATACTAGTAAAAGACTTTATACTTCTAAGCTAATTAACTTTAGAAACTCTATAATAACTTCTAAAAAGTAGAAAAATAAGTATAATAAAACCTTTATAAAAGCTAAAGTTATTATTTATACTAAAATATATAGTTTATAAAAGTAATAAAAGAAGATTTTTAAATTCGCTAGTTTTTTAAAATATATAGAATATTAGTATTTTTATAATAATAATTAAAAAAAAAATATATATATAGAATTAGATAATAATAAAAGCTTTAATCTAGATACTATCTTTACTTAGTAATTTAATAATAATTTATAGTATAATAAGATATATAAGTAGAATAAGTTAATATTAAAGAAAAATCTTTAAAAATTAGTAAGAATTATATAGAAAATAGCTTCGAGAGATATATTATAATATTAGAGAAAATATAAATACTAGAGAAGAAGAAGAGAGAGAATAATAAAAGCTAGAGTAATATACCTAGTACTATTATATAATTTATAGAAAAGACTAAGTTAGAAAGAAAATATTATAAAAACTTAATATTTATATATAATATATTCTACGAATCTCTAATAGTTCTATTCTATTTATAGAACTATTTATAGAGCTAAATATAAGTTAAAAAGCGACGTAGTAATATCTCTTTTATAACTATTTAAGTTTTCTATCTTAATCTTTAATAAAGAAGCTATATTATATATAGTAATATACTAGATATTAGCGAAAAAGACCTATATAGCTTAGTTATTTAATAATAGTATTTATAGACTACTAAACTAATTAAGAAAGCTTCTAAAGCTAATACTATATATCTATTAAGACTAGAGAACTTCTACTCTAGATATACTATAGAATTCTATATAACTTTAAGAAGATAAACGCTATATACGAACCTAAGATTAGAGATAATACTTATTATAGTTATTCTATATAATTAGTATAATACTATATTTAAGTTAAGAGAATTACTAGAAGAGATAAGAAATCTCTAGTAATAGTAATAGAGTAATTAGAAAAGACTTAGATAGTATAAATAGAAGTATAGAACTAGAGAATAGATTCTCTACTATTTAGTTATTAATAAATAGTTAAATTACATTTAATAGTATATTTAATAAAGTAGTATAAGTACTTCTAGAAAGATATAGAACTATAAAGTAGAGAGAATAGAGAATAGAACTAGAAGACCTAGATCAGAGTTATATTAAAGAAAGGTTCTATATAAGATAATATACTAGAAGACGATTATTATTATTTCTATATAGAGAAGAGCTAACTAAGCTCTTATAATAAGAGCTATTATATTATATCTAATTACTAGTAACGAAATAAAGAGAATAGAGAAGATACTTAGTTATTACTAGAAAGCTCTAAATAATAGATATAAAGCCTAGTAATAGATACTCTAAGAAGTATATAAGCTTCTTTTAATAGAAACTCTATAATTAAGTACGTCTATATAGCGTCTCTCTAGTAGTAAAAAAGACTAGATAAATATAAATAAAAAACAAAAAAAGTTAGAAAGAAGTATATTATAAAAAACTTTTAAGTACTAGTAGAATTTATACTAGCGATACTAGCTATACTATTATATAGCGTTGAAGTAGCTACTATTTAGCTATAATAGGCTTAGTACTAAAGCTAACTCGTTATCTAACTTATAATACTATACTTAACTTATTATCTAACTTCTAGTACTAGAGATACTAAAACTAACTTACTATCTAACTCTCGAGATTATACGATTATATAACTAGTCTCTTATCTCTTTATATACTAACTAGTTTTATAAAACTATAATAGATTAAAAAAGTAAGTAATGAATTAAGCGATTAAGTAAAAGCTTATTTTATAAGATATCTCTTATATAAGTAGAGTATATAGATAGATTTAAGTAGATAGAAGTTATATAAATAGATAAGTAGAAATATATAAATAGTATAAATATAATAACTTAATTACTTCTATAATAATATAAAATATATACTATTATTAAAAAGATATATAGACGTATATTTAGTAGAATAATATATATAAATACTAGGTACTAATATAAAAGAAAAGACTAAATTAAGCCTTTTCTAACTATAGAAGAGTAGATAGCTATATATAAGAGATTTAGACTATATAAAAGAGAGCTAGATAATATAAAAAGGTCTAAAAGCTATCTAAAAGCTAAATCTAAGACCTTTCTAAATTAGATAATATAAAATAATAATAACTAAAACCTTATATATATAGTATATATTATATAAACTTAGCTATATAGAATAGTAGGCTATTATATCTCTCTCTTTTAAAAAAGACTTATCTTAAGTCTTAGTATTATTAGAGTTAAATTAAGATAGTATAAGTGTTATATTATTAACTTTAGAATTATTAAGTAAGATTAGAGTCTAAATTATTACTAATCTACTTTATAGATACTTATAGAAGAGACTTTATTTCTAGTTATTTCTAATATTAAAAGTAAGTATTTATTATATTTACTAAAAGAGTATAGTCTCTATTCTAACTAGCCTATCTTATAGATTAATAGGTTTTTAAAGTAAAGTTAGAAAGTATTTAGTTAAAAGGTAATATTTATTCTATAGAAGAGCGTACTAATTTATATCTAACTTAAAAAGTTTATATAAAAAACTTCTAGTCTAGCTAGAAGTAAAAAGAAGATAAAGCTCTATACTAAAGTAAGAAATTAGTTAAGGTTTAGCTAGTTAAAAGAGTTTATTACTAGATATTAATTTATTATCTAAAGTCTAGAATAATAAAATTACTAGTAATATCTTATTCTCTCTACGATTTAGATATAAACTAGAGTATAATAGTACGAAATATATACAACTATAGAAGAGGTATATAAGAGTGCGTTTAGTAGAATAACGTATATAAATACTAGGCTCTAATATAGAAGAAAAGGAAAAACTATCTCTCTTCTACTCTAGAAGTAAGCTACTATATATAAGTGATTTAGACTATATAAAAGGGTCTAAAACTGAATAACCTTAGCTAATACAAAAGCTTAAACCTATGTAACCTTTCTAAAATAGATAATATAAGATAATAACTATCGAAACCTTATATATAGCAGATACTCTTAGCTATCTAGAATAATAGTATACTGTTATATCTCTCTCTCTTGAAAAAGACTTGTCTCGAGTCTTCTCTCTCTTATTATTTAGAGCTGAATCGGAATAGTATAAGTGTTATATTATTATATTATTATAAGTTAGTTAGAGTCTAAATTATAGCTAACCTGAGTTCGAAGATGCTTTATTTATTATAATATATTATAAGTAAGGTATTAGTTTTAAATCGATTTTATAAATGCTTATAAAGAGACTTTGTTTCTAATCCTTTAATATTAAAAGTAAGTATTCGTATCTACTAAAAGAGTGTAGTCTAATCCTATCTAATAGGTTAGAAAAATTTAAAGTTTAAAGTTTAAAGTTTAAAAGTTTAAAAAGTTTAAAAGTTTAAAAAGTTTAAAATAGAGTTAGAGGTGAATTTAGATTAGAGTTAGAAGACGTTTAGTTGAGAGGTAGTAATAACTTAGTTAAGAACTTACTTTGAGAGTATACTAATTCGTATCTAATTTGAATTTGAATAAAAAAGAGTATAAGTTCGTTTAAACTAAGGTTAGTAGGGACTTAGAGTAAAGTTGAAAAGTTTAAATGAAAAAAGGACTTCTAGCCTAGCTAGAAGTGAAAGAAAGTAAGAAAGAATATAAAGACTATAAGACTCTATACTAGAGTTAGTAGAGTTTTAGCTAGCTAAAGGCGAAGTTGTTACTAAAGTTGTTATATTATCTAAAGTTTAGAATAAGTTTTAGCTAGTTAAAATAAAAGAGTTATTATTAAATGTTATTAAAGTTGAAATTTGTTATCTAAGTATCTGAGGATAATAAAAGAGATAGTTCTAGCTAGTTAAAAGCGAAGTTATAGCTAAGTTATTAAAGTTAAAATTATTATCTAATATTTAGAATAATAAAAAGAGATATAGTTTTAAGTATAACATTTATTAATACTATTATAAGAACTATGTTACTTAGGCTCGTAAGCTGCCTTATTCTCTTTAAGATACTTAAGAACTTAATCGTTATCTTTTGATTTTAGAAAAAGAGTTACTATTAGATCGTAGAGAGTTTAGAGCTAAATTAGATAAGAAGAGAGAGGTGTTTTTAAACTAAAGTACTAATATTAATAAGCGTAGTTGTTTCTAAATATTTAGTGCTTTAGTATCTCTTCTTATTTATAGTTAAAAGATTGTTTACTATTTTAGTAAAGTTATAATTCTAGCGTCTCTTAAGTATAGTAGATGTGTTTTAGAGCTAAGATATAATCTTATCTTATCTTATATATAAAAGAATCTTTCTAATTCTAGTATCTCTCTAAGTATAGCTATACTTGAAAAGTAACCTTTTAAAGTTAGTAAAAGTTTCTTTAGTATAATCTTCTTCTAATTCTACTTCTATCTCTTTTAACTTTTATACTAGTAGGGACTTAGTTTATAACTAAGTAATTATAGTCTTTTAGTTTAAGAGAAGTTTAGAGTAGAGTTAGATAATATTTAGTTAGAATTAATAGCGATAACTTAGCTAAGAGCTTACTTCTTTAGTTTTAATAGAAAACGTATTTTAACTAATTCAGATCTAATTTAAGAGAAGTAGAGAGAGAGAAGGCATTAGAGGTAATAGTGTCTCTTAAGCGAAAGAGGTTTAAATTCAGGCTTTAAAAAGTAAAGAAGGGTTTAAACAAAGGTTCGAAAGAGAGTCGGATTAGTAAGGATTCTAAAGTAGAATGTTTTTAACTTTAAAGTTTACTTAGAATTTTATCTATCTTATCTAATCAATTATTTTATTCTTTATTCTTATACTACTATCTTATCTATATATTATCTATATTTAAGAAGTCTTAATAGTCTCTTCGACTATTATTATTTCTTTAGAATCTTCTAGATCTTAGTATATAAGTGTAATTTAGAAAGAGTTTAGAAGGTCTTTCAAAAAAGAGAGTGTTCTTAGAAGAGGTTATTACTTAATACTATATAGTAGAACTGAATTCAATATCTTCGTTATCTATTTATAAAGATCTAAAAGCGTTCTAAGTATTCTCTATCTTATAACTAGTTAAAAAGTAGGTATCTAAAAGAGTAACTATCTCTTCTTAATCTTAGAAAGTATTCTAAACTAACTCTAACTTATATCTAGGCTCTAGGTAGTTCCTAGCTAGTCTAGTTATTATACTCTAAATAAGAGCTTTACGTATTAGAGGTAAACCGTAGTTGTTAGTATTTACGTAGAGTCTATCTTATACTAATATCTTCTATTATCGGTATATAGATGAAATGCTGTTATCTTAAAAGTTCGATCTTTTTAGTTATCTTACTTTTTCGTTAAGGTCGGAGAGTATTCGAAAGAGCTTTAGTACTATATTAGGTAAGTTAGAAGGTATCAGAGCTAGCTATATTCCTTAAGCGAAAGAGGTCTAAAGACGAAGAAGAGTCGGATCGAGGAGGGTTTAGAGGTGAGATTTAGTTAACTTTAAAGTTCGCTTATAATTTTATCCTCTATCTCTCTAACCGATTGTTTTATTCTTTATATACTACTATCTCTTCTATATATTATCTATATTTAAGAAGTCCTACTAGTCTCTTTAACTGTTATTATTTCTTCGAGATCTTCTAGATCTTAGTATATAGATATGATTTAGAAAGGGTTTAGAGAGATGTCTTTTAGAAAGAGGAGTAGCCCTAGAAGGTCGTTTAACGCCTTATAGCGGAACTAGGTCTAATATTTCAAAGATGTCGATTAGAAGAGAGAGAGTAAGATTAGATTTAGAAGCCTTCGTAATAACTATAGTATATCGACTTATTTACCGAATCTAGAGTAGTATTCTCTATACTAAGAGAGTTATTAGAATTCTCAGGAACACTTAGCGTATTCTAATCTCTTAACGTATCTATAACACGATTTTTACTAGCTATCTATATAGATACTAAACCCTAGTATTATTAGCTATCTAGATAGTCTCTAATTACTCGGCTATTTAAGAATACCGTCGTAATATTCTAAATCGAGGCTAAATCAACTTCTAAATAAAGAGTAGTAATAAGCTTAAAGAAGATATTATTAAGGCTATTACTAGCGAAGAAGAGTTTAGTCTTTTTATATAATAGCACGAAATATATATAACTATAGAAGAGGTATATAGGAGTACGTTTAGCAGAATAACGTATATAAATACTAGGCTCTAATATAGAAGAAAAGGAAAAACTATCTCTCTTTTACTCTAGGAGTAGGCTACTATATATAAGTGGTTCAGACTATATAAAAGGGTCTGAAACCGAATAACCTTAGCTAATACAAAAGCTTAAACCTACGTAACTTTCCTAAAACAGATAATATAAGATAATAACTACTAAAACCTTATATATAGTAGATACTCCTAGCTATCTAGAATAACGGCATACTATTATATAGAGTATTCTATAAGAACTTTTTTTTATCTTTCGATTCTAAAGAAGAAGTACTATTAGTTTATAAAGCTAAACTAGATAAGATTAGAAAGGTATTCTTTTAAACTAAAGTACTACTTATAAATAACTTAGCGTTTTAGTATCTCTTCTTATCTAGAGCTAAAAGATTAGATACTATTTTAGTAAAATTATAATTCTAGCGTCTCTTAAGAGTAGTAGCTATGTTTTAAAGCTAAGATATAATTATCTTCTATATATAAAAGAACTATTCTAATTCTAGTATCTCTCTAAGTATAGCTATACTTAAAAAGTAACTCTTGAAATTAGTAAAAGTTTCTTTTAATTAATCTTCTATTTATAAAGCTCTAAAAGTATTATAAGTATTCTCTATTTTATAGCTAGTTAAGAAGTAAGAGTTTAAAAGCTTAATTATATCTTCTTAATCTTTGAAAATAAGTACTAATTCTAATTTAGACTAGTATTAGAGCTTAAGATAAGTCTTAGCTAGTCTAGTTATTATACTCTAAATAAGAGCTTTTTAGATTAGAAGTAAACTATAATAATTAGTATTTATAAGAAGTCTATTATATATTAATATCTTCTATTATTAGTATATAAATAAGATATTATTAATCTAAAGGTTTAATCTTTTTAATAATCTTACTTTTTAAGAATTAGAGAGAGTTTATAGTATTTTTAGAACCGAGTTAGAAGGTTTATTAGAAGTTATTAGAAATAGTAGCGTTTCTTTATAAAAAGAGATATAAATTCAAGCTTAGAAATAGAGAAGAGTCTAAATAAGAGTTAGATCTAGAGAGGTTTAGAGACTAGGAAAGTCGAATTTAAACTTCGCTTATTATTCTTTCTATCTTAGCTATTCGATTCTTTATCTATTATCTTTCTACTTTTAGAGATTTTATAACTCTTTATATCTTATCTATATTTAAGAAGTTCGACTAGTCTTTTTAACTTTTTATATTTTAAGACTTTTTAGGTCTTATTATATAGATATAGTTTAAAGAGAGCTCGAATAAGAGTTTAAATAAGAGAAATCTTTTAGAACGAAAGATATTCTTAGAAAGTTATTTAATCCTTCGTAGTAGAGCTAAATTCGATATTATAAATATTAGTTTTTAAGAAAGAGAGATAAAAAGAGATAGATTTAAACGTCTTTATAATAACGAAGTATTTGTTTTCGTTAACTATTCTAATTCTTATATAGTAATCTCTATATAAAGAGAGTTATTAGAAATCTCGAAGATACTTAGTATATCTTACTCTTTTTAAAATATTAAGAATATAATTTTACTAGCTTTCTACTAATACTAAACTCTAATATTACTAGCTATCTACGAGGTCTTTAGAATCGTAGCTATTTAAGCTTATTCTTTAATATATAACTAGTTCGAATCTAGCTTAAATTAAAATAAATACTAACTATAATAGCCTACTATTCTATATAGCCGAGATTATATAATATATACTATATATATAAGGTTTTAGTAGTTATTATTTTATATTATCTAATTTAGAAAGATTATATACGTCTATCTAGACTTTTAGATAGACTTCGTAGAGTTTAAGCTTTAGTATTAGCCGACGTTATATTATTCGATTTTAGATCTCTTATATATAGCTATCTACTCTTCTAGAGTTAGAAAAGACTAGTTTAGTCTCTTTTTTTATATTAGAGCCTAGTATTTATATATATTATTATAATAGCACGAAATATATACTACTATAGAAGAGGTATATAGAAGTGCGTTTAGTAGAATAATATACGTAAATACTAGACTCTAATATAGAAGAAAAGGAAAAACTATCTCTCTTCTATACCGAGTATAAATATCTATATATAAGAGGTTAGAAACTACTAAGTCCTAATAATAATAATAACCGAGCTCTTTCTAATATAGCTAATACTAAAATAATAAGAGCTTTAAAGCTAAATATATTATATCTGAATCTTAATCTCTTTAGCACCTTCTATTCTATAAGTATCGAGTTAATTGTAAATCTTAGCCTCGAGATATTAGAGGTATTAGCAGTTTTGCGAATACTAGTAATTTAGAATAGCGTGCTATTATAATTATTCTACTCTAAACGTACTCTTATATATCTCTTTAATAGTAGTATATATTTCGTACTATTATACTAACGTACTTAAGAAAGATATTATAGTAGCCTATCTTTAGTAAAGTCGAATTCAGTCTTTTTATATAATAATATAAATTATATACTACTATTAAAGAAATATATAGAAGTATATTTAGTAGAATAATATATATAAATACTAGATACTAATATAGAAGAGAAGACTTAACTAAGTCTTTTCTAACTATAAGAGAGTATATAGTTATATATAAGAGGTTTAGACTATATAAAAGAGAGTTAGATAATATAAAAAGATCTAAAAGCTATTTAAAAGCTAAATCTAAAACCTTCTTAAATTAGATAATATAAAATAATAACTACTAAAACCTTATATATATAGTATATACTATATATTCTCAGCTATATAGAATAGTAGACTATTATAACTTCTAGTAAATCTAGTACTTCTAATATACTTAATATATCTAGTACTACTAGTATACTTAAAATATCTAGTAAAAAGTATACTAGCTAGTATCTCTATTATAACTAGTATTATAATATTATATTTAAGACTTAAGTATAATAGAAGTACTAGATATATTAAGTTTACTAATAGTATATCTAGTATATAATAACTTTTAATAATATATATAAAGAGAAGAGAAGTCTAAGCTATTTATATATTAAAGAAATATCTTAAGACTAAAGACTAGTATTAGATTTATTTCTTTAATAAAATAAGCTTTATTCTTTCTTCTCTACTAATCTAGAAAGAGAAGATATTAAGATTATATATAATAGTAGAAGATTAAGAAGAAGAAGAAGAAGAAGTTAATACTTCTTATAAGCTCTAGTTCTAAGTAGTAGTTAGCTATAACTTTAAAAGTAAGCTTATTTTTTATAATACTAGAAATAGTAATAGAAAGATATTAAAGAAGTACTATATAGAATAGATACTTAATTTTTATATCTTATTTCTAAGATTTAAAGAAGAAATAACTTCGTTCTTAAAAAAAGATAGAGACTTAGAATATAGCTATAGAATAGTAAAAAAATAAGATTATTTCTTAAAAGAAAGAATATAGTCTTAAGATATTTAAGAATACTATAGAAGCTTCTAAGCTTACTATTATAAAGAACGTCTAGTAGCTTATAAAGTAGTATATAAAAAAGTTTACTTATAATAGAAGTAAAAGTCTCTAAGAGTTAGCTTTAGAAGAGTAAAAGAGTTTAAAATAAGATACTATAAAGAAGTAAGTTAATAGCTTCTCTTAAAGACTTAAGAACTATAGAGATATAAATAAGCAAATAATAGAATATTAATTGGAAATTTAAGTGTTAATTATATATTAAAAAAGAGTGGTTTAATTTATAAAATAGAGTAGTTTTAATATTTGTAGCACGGGCGCATTTCAGGTTAATTACTGCTACTTTTTCCATTTATAAGGTGTCTAGGTCGTTTTTGACGAAGAGGCAGTGAGAAGGCAAAGTCAATAATAAGAGGAAGAAACATTTGTTTTTATTAATGATCGCCTGGGCGGGAGTCGTTGTTTTAAACTTCGTGTTTTCTTTAGAAAAAGGAACCACAAATTCAGCTTCATTTTTGGAAGTCATTCCTGTCCACTTGTCTGGCAAGAACGATCGATGCATTTCATGACTGTAGTCTCACCCACACTTCTAGGTAATTTTCGTAACCTTCATCGAACCCTAAATACTTAAACCGCTTTGGGATGCTTGAAATAAATTGATTTTCCAAGTCTCAGCTGAAAAATGGAAAGAGCAGACTACAAGTGTTCTACAGTTACCAATTCCTGCACCCCTGGCGTTTGCCAAAGTCTAAAATGAGATTCAGGAAGTATCCCCGTCGTCATTGATGCTCTGCAAGTCGTTTTGGATACAATTTTCTTCCATGAGCATCTCTTCCATCCTCACCCCTCCGTCCATACGATGCCCTGGGAAATCCACTGGCCCAAGGTCAAACGCAGACGGTCCCTCCTAGTAATGCCATCGACAGCCATTTCTAATCCCTATCACAATTACATCTCCCAATCCAACGATGCCCAACTTCTTCCACCAGTAGAGGAGCACCCAAGTCTTCGCCGACCCTCCTCTCAAATAATTCGGAAAGCACTTCCATCATCGTCACACCCACCCATACCTTCTTTCTCGAACTCCAACACCCCACCAGGATCCAAAATACTCTTTCAAACAGACTCGTATATCATCTCTTCCCTCCCCGGAAACGATCCTCAAGATGTCCTCGCCAGAATCCGGCAAGAAGGAATTCCTGCCTACAACCACAGCTCCCACAATTGTTGTCAACACCATCGCCGTTCCCACAAAAATGCCAATCCACGCCTCTCCCCCGTCCTCTCTGCTTCATCAGACGCCCACGAAATCGAAGATCTCGATCTCGGTCTCCCCCCAATCCGAACAACAACACCTCTAGGCTTCGCACAATTCGAATTCAATGGCAAAGACTCCCCCAATCCCTCGACAATACCTTGGATTCAGACACATCCCGATACACTAATTGGAGGCCACAATGCTGCTCCCATGAAAGACTCCAATTCAAAAATCGTGGCTGAGAAAGAGAGATATGAGAAACACTACGCAACGCCTAGGATTTCTTTCCCAAATTGCCACCACAACAACAATAACAAAACAAGGAAAAAAGCATGCTCAAACTCAACTTATATCCCTCCAAAATACTCATTCCTGGTCGACGGAAACATCCCCTGCTCTCAATCTTCGAAAGCAGATGGAAATCCCTACTGCTGCAGTCTCGGTCAACACGAGCCCTTAGTCACCCCATCCTCAGGACCAGAATCATGTTACGCTCCAGAATGCAAATCAAAAACCACACCAGTCCATCCTGATACACCCAGAGAATCTTGTTCCGCTCAAGAACGCGTGGCAAAGCCAACACCCGGCGGAGCATCCCCCTCGCAAATCGAAAAATGGGTTTCCGAGGTGGACTACAGGAATTACATGACAACGCCAATCCCCAGTCTCGACGGCGCCCAAACACCACCTGAGGTACCTCTAACCTCGGTATCGGACCCTCCAATAACCTCCATCCATCACAGCCAAGCACCACCAACAGCTCCCTTACCAATTCCCGTAGACACCACCGCCGTGAACCCCGAGCCGAGAACTTCAGTAACCTCACAAATGAAAGACACAATCCGGAATAAGCGAGGACAGAAGTCTCGACAGGGCTTGCGAAAATTCAGGAAACTGATTTTTAGAAAGGGGATTTTGAAGGTTGTGCTTGGGAGACAACTTGCGCAGCCTACGGCGGATTTGTTGGATATGATGGCCAAGGGGATTGAATTTGATCCTCCGGATATGAAGGCGCTTGCTAAACTGCCCGTTGACGTACCTACTGGTCCTGTGCCTGTTTGATATCGAGTTGGTGAATTTCTAGAATGTAGCTAGGAGAGGACCGGAGGAATACGAGGACAGGTGACCAATATGTTTGGAAGCCTGGAGGCTTGGAGACTGAGTGGACGAACTGAAGACGTTGTAGGGAAGAGGTTTGAAGAGGAGACTAGCTTTAAGATTGGACATGATTCGAGTTTCTCTTTCTTTCAATAAACAGTGTTCTGCGTCACACAAAGAACCAGGAGCATACCAGAGCTGGAAAGCAACTTTGGCTGCTCTTTGAGGAAGCTTTTGAGGTCTAAATGATGGACGAAGTGTAGATGCGAGAAAAGAGGCAAGCTCTAAGATTGGACACAACCCAACTTTCTCTTTCAATAAATATATTCTTCTTGATCACAGAAAGAACGATTGAGAACCTGCAAATATACGGTCAGAAAACGTGTCAACTTTTAATAAATTTCGAATGCCTTGCTAATCGCTGGAAAAACAACATCGAGAAATGAGCCAAAAAGGGTATAACCGAACTTTTATACGCCCGGTAATGCTCCAAACACCGTTCCCATCCCATCCTACGCCATGAACTTTTTTTGGTATCTCTGACCACGACCAAACTCCACGCCACGATGCTCAGAGTTACCCCTTTTTGTAATTACCATTATGAATAATTTCCAGCGACCTTAGCATTCCCGTCATTAAAGCCCGTATCGTAACAATGAACTGTACAATCCTCGTGCTCGTCCTTTGATTTCAGGATAGCGCCCAGTGTGTGTGGTATATTAGGTGTATTTCGCGCGAGCGGCTTTCTCCTTCTCCTCGAGGTTCTTTTTGGTGTATACGTCGACTACCTTGTCGACTCGTTGCTGGGAGCGGGCTAGGCCGTTGTCGCCCATTTGTTGGAATTTACCGCGCATTTGGTAGAGTTCTAGGAGTTTCTTTGCGCGGGCCATGTCTTCGTCTTGCTATTAAAACCATATCAGCCTGCCTTCTTTAAACAAGATGTGGAATCAACATCGCATGAGTAGGCAAAGAAGGAAAGTACTCACGAGTTCACCACCATCCTTATTAGGCGTCGCAGTTCCACTACTCAACCCCGAGAAGCTCGATCCCATTCTACTCAAAGCCGGCATCTTTGGGCTCGAAGCGCCACTTGGTGGTCCTCTGATGATTCTTCGTCCTAATTTATCGAATTTTGGAGGCTCGGGAAGGATCGATCCTTTGGATTTCTTGCGGAGGTGGTTCTTGGAAAGCTGCTTGTTGGCGTTGAGGAGGTTTGCTGCGGCGGATGGATCCTGAGGGAGAGATGGGTGAGAAGGTGTTGTGGTTGAGCCGGTATTTGGTGTTGTTGGGGGAGGGGAGGACGAGGCAGATCTGGAGAGAGGGGGACGAACTGTGCTTTGGAGGGTGGAGAGATCTGCTAGGATTTGGGAGAATTGGAGGGCTTCCATTTCGTCTGAGGGTATTGGTTTGTTGTTGTGTGGATGATGGGATTGTTGTCGTAAAGTAGGAAAAGTTGATAATCGTAGGAGAGGAGAGAATGCAAAATGCTTGATGAACTGATGAACTGATGAACGAGCGATAGAGAAGGAGAGAAGCGGTCTGCGGGTTAATGGAGGGAGGCTAGAGCGTGGGATGACGGGACTCTGAAGATGCAGGTAGGTGTGCAGAAGAAAGTGTGGTGGTGGTGGTGGTGGTGGTGGTGTTCTGGCTTTTCATCAACGCCTCTCGTGTGACCTCAAAGGTTGGTTTGCACTTGGATTGTACAACTGAAAATAGATCTTCAAAAATCAAATCTTCGATGACTAAAAATTGTAGACATGCATCACTCACAAATTAATGGGATTGACAGGCATTTGGAGTGCAGCATTAAAATCGCGGAATGAGCCCCGCTCTGCGCCCCCACTCTAAATCCCAGCGCTGCATATCCAAATTCCTTGGCGTTTACCTGCGTCGAGTCTGTTGACGGTGGTAAGATGCTTTCCGATATTCGGATCGGATCGGCTCGGCTTCCAATCCCGATGTGGAGCTCCGCCCTCCGTTCCCGCCCTTTCCAATTGTCACTCAAAAGGTATCATTTATCCAGTTCGCTGACTGTTTACAACACCATTCACTCACCCCTCACTTATAACCAACATGTCTCTCGTTTTCCGCAGAGGCATTGCCTCCATAGCTTCCCTAAAGAAAGCTTCAAAAGTAGTTTGCATTGGCAGGAATTATGCGTTTGTCCCCATTTCAATTATTCCAAGCAGTGTCTATAGCTAATAAACGCCACTTACAGAGATCACATCAAGGAATTGAGCAGCGCAAAACCAAAACAGCCTTTCTTCTTCCTCAAACCTGCTTCTTCCATTCTGGGACCTAAGGATGGACCGGTTATTAGACCCAGAGGGGTGGATTTACATTATGAGGTTGAGCTGGCTTTGATTATGGGGAAGCGGGTTAAGAATTTGGAGCCGGCGGATGAGAAGGGGGCTTTGGATGCTATTGAGTGTTTGTGTCCTCCTATATATCTGCGGGGTTGTGCCAATTGCTAATCATGTCTTAGCATATGCTATCAGTATCGATATGACGGCACGAAATACACAGAATGAGGCAAAGAAGAAGGGTTTACCTTGGGATATCGCAAAGGGCTTCGATACCTTCCTCCCTATTAGCGAAATCATTCCGAAATCCTTGATTCCCGATCCTCATAATGTCGAGCTGTACTTGTCGGTCAACAACGAGACCAAACAATCGGATTCTACAAATTTGATGCTCTTCCAAATCCCAAGGATATTGAGTGATATTTCCAAGGTTATGACATTGGAGGTCGGGGATATCGTTATTACAGGCACACCTAAGGGTGTTGGGCCAGTTGTGCCAGGAGATGTTATGAAGGCCGGATTGAAGGTTAATGGAAAGGAAATTGAGCAAGGGAAGATTGAAGTGCAGGTGGAGGAATCCACGAGTACATATGAGTACAAAGCTACATAGAAGAAGAGATTGTAATTGTTGTACAATGGATACCCCATCCTTCTACCCCAGCTGGGAAAACATTCAAGACCAAACCTCCCTTCATGTTGCTATACCAGGCTTGAAATCCAATATCCCATCCTATACATTTGGCATACAGTCCCCTCACTCATCCAAGCAAGAGAGAACCAGCTCCATCAACCCTCCAAATTAGGATCCTTAATCTCCCCCGGCGCCGGCGCACTCTCAGCCAAAGTCCCACATCTCCCACACCTCCTCCGCTCCTCACTCCCCTTAAACCCCTCAACAGCCTCCTTAATCTGGCTTCCCAAATCCGTGCAATGAAAAGCCGCCTCATCCACTACCTCCCCACAATTTTTACAATACCATCTCAGTTGATCCAGACTTCCATCCGGCCGTTTCTGCTCTAACACAATCCCAACCGTATTCGCAAACCTCACAGGATTATGAGGTGTATTTGGGGGAAGGAGAAACATGTCGCCTTCGCGGATGATTATATCCCGGAATTTGGGGGAGGAGGTGGTGTGGTCTTCGACGATTTTTAGGAGCATGGCGCCGCGGTATTGGAAGAAGTATTCGGGGGTTGTGTTTATGTGGTAATCTGTTCGGGCGTTGGGGCCGCCTACTATCTGTTGAATATATCGTTAGTAGGTTGTTTGGGGGATAGCGAGGGAGGGAGGAAAGAATACCATGACTGTCATATCATCATTGTAGACGCAGTAGTTGTTGATTGGGGGTTTGAGGAGATGCGAGTTCTCCTCGAGCCTGGGAACTTGTTAGAATGATATTTGTGGGTGAAAGAGGAGGACGACTTACCATTTTGGCAGATTCAGTGGACTTCCGATCATGTCTATTTTTTGGGTTTGGTTGTTGTTTGGGTTGTGGCGAGGGTGACTGTGAGTAAACTTGAGCTTCATTGCCCCTCCATTTATCAGCGGGGTTATCGCCGAGTTACCTCCCGAACCCTCCGAACAACTCCCTTCTGAGGAGGGGAGGGCTCCCGAGCTTCTACAACACTACAGCAATAGCAAAGTTGCTAGAAGGCTTCTAGATCGCCTTGCTTAACGTCCTCCTATTTCGAAATTGAGTCTCTGAATCTTTGTCATTCTAAACCCACCTCGCGTTTTCCTTTTCTGTTGTTGATGTATCCATTTTTGTTACAGGCATAATTTCGTCCGCCCAACGAATAGCAAAGTTGCTAGAGTTACTAGAATGCTCTGCTTCAAGTTGTCGCTGTTCGAAATCGCGTCTTGAAAGGTTGTTTGTTCTTCTAGGAACTCTCTTACATGCTGCCCATTTTATGCGTCATTGCTTTGTATTTTCCCTTCTGGAGGATTTGATTATTTCCTTATTCTTGTGCCAGGGGGGTGGAAGAGGGGGTTGCGAACACCCTTGAGAGAATTGATTTGAAATACTCTAGAAATGTTGTCCAAGAAGGTTTAGAGTTGAACTATTCTGTACCTTCTCGAAAAACTTTTATAGACTATTTTGAGTCAAAATAGCATCGAAATATGTCATTTTTCTCCCTCTTTTTGTCCTTCGTTTCAGGGAGAGAGAGCGGGAACCCCGGTGGTGAGTTAGATTCGGTTTTTTGAAACTATCTTTGGTTGAGTGTAAACATCCATGAAGAGCAGCACTTCAGCGGTGTTAGCATGTGGGACTGACGCCAAAGCTATGCTACCCACCCTTTTTAGCAATACTCTAGAACAAACCCTTTCATTTTTGGTCCCAAATTTTCTTCGTTGCATCGAGTGGAAGGATGCTATCGGTCAGTTTACTTTCTTTGTTTCTGACCAACCATATGGCATTTCTTCTCAAAGGGTTAGGGTACCTCCTAACCAACCTCAATTCCTTTGTCCTTCATTCGATATTTGCAGATTCTCAATCTTTGCACTAATAGTACTCTCTGTTTCCTTGGATTGCCTTCATTTTTTTCTTCTCGAGGCCTCTCCCGATTCTCACGCGCTATATTCTTAATTATGTCGAGCTCAGAACTCAAGATTAAGCGAAGCCATTCCCTCTCCTCCATTTCGAGGCTCAAATTGGAGGATAAATCTTTTGATAGGAGAATCTATGTCCAAGCACATGCCGTTGGTTCAAGCAAATCTTTCTTTGGGAGTCCATTGGACAAGAAAAATGCCCACATAAATACGTACCCTCAAGAACAGGGCGGACAACGACCAAAAAGGCATACAGTTTCGTATCCTCGTAATCAATTCATACCAAGAAGAAAACTAAGTCGAAAGCATCGTTCCTTACCTGCACTAAAGGAGCTTGGGCAGCCCCTCAAGAGATCTACATTGAAAATCTACCAACTCACAGGCGGAATACCTTCCCAAGGGAACTATCACAATGAAAACAGGGTTTCCCAGCAACCTATATCCGTATTTTCCTCCGACAGCTCGAGTTTTAATAGTACAAGCGAACGTAGCAAATCCACCAAGGACAAGAGTAGCAGGGAAAATAGCTGGATGACTTCTCGGCTGGAGACTTTTGATCTGCCAGCCAATACAATATCTGAAGAGGTTTTACATAATGCCGCGAGTTCCTCGGCTCATAAAAGCACAAATCCTGGCATTGATTCGCCAAAACCTGTTAGACCAAAAAACAACAATCGCCCGTCGGTATTGCCCAAACAATATTCCTCAGATTTAATCAGTCTTCCTGGAGGCCTCAGCTTACCGGAAGCCGGACAGTACATAAAGTCAAGAAGTCAACAAAAGGATTTCCAACGCGCTCATTCTACCAAGTCCGCTCCAAAGCCACAACCTTTGAAGATCCCGCAAACCCCTTCAATTTTGAGACGAGCTTCCAAACGAGCTTCCAAACTTGCGGAAGCTGCCCAAAAAAACTTCCAGGCCGGTATAGATGTAGTCTCTCCGGTTTCTTCGAAAAGCAGTAGCGTCGGTTTTTCGCCTCCAAACTACAGCCATTCGGCACCAAACTCTTCTGACTATAGTTCTTCCGTTCATACTCAGTCTCCTCCAGCACAATATTCTCCATCACAGTATTCTCCATCACAGTATTCTTCATCAGAGTATACTCCATCGCCTCTCACGCCACATCCACACACACCAAGTCAAATCCCACCACAGCCTCCCACGATCCAAGAAGAGAGCGAGGAGGGTGAGCAAGGAAAAGCACAGAAAAAACGTGCGAAATTTGCGCTCAAGAGTCCGAAGACAAATCATGACAAGAAACCTACTTTTGTTCGACAACCTCTGACTCCTTATCCCGATCAAACACATTTCCCCCACTCTGATGAGGAAGAAAGTGACCAGAGCGAGGTCGAAACACCTATACAAGGAGACGAACAAACTTCAGAAGAACACACCGAAACAACCCCAACCCAAACCCACCCAATCGTGCCAGCCACCACGCACCCTGACGAATCCGAATCCCACGACCAAATAAGCTCCCCCACCAAGACCGGAAAACTAACCCGCATGTTCTCCTTCACAGGCCGGGGTTCCTCGCGCACAAAAGATATTTTCGATGGCAAAGCGGAAGATCGCGATACAGGTATCATAGCTAACAGAGACCGAGCTTCGTTTGAAGGACCTGGTACTCCTTCTCCTTGGATGAGTTTTGGGACCTTGAGTTCTCCGGTTAAAGAGACGTGGAGTGCGTTGAGGGATAAGTTGAGTCCGAGTGAGGTGAGGAGACAGAAGTATGAGCGGAGGTTGGGAGAGCGGAAGAAGGATATCAATGATAAGGGGGGAATTTGGAGACCAGGAAGGGGAGTGGAACCGCAGGATCCTAATAGTGAGTTCTTCTTTTTTTACTTGAAGGGTTGAGAGTGGGTGCTGAGTTTCTGTCTAGCTGGGAGGGTACCGGTTTGGATTTAGATATGATTTTATGGGCATGAAGCTTCTGAATCAAAATGGTTTACGTGAAGGTTTATGATTTCATGACTATTGCGCATCCATTTCCCTAATGTCATGATATTGAAGGGTTCCATGATCATTCGAAGTTATCATCACTTAGGGCTGTGGTATCGATGCAACTTAGCATCTCAAAAGACATAGTGATTTCGATCCCGGAAGGGGAGACACCTAAATTACTACGAAATATGGTTTCGAGCTTTCTCTCATACTGGTATTTTGATTGTGGTTAATAAAACAAAGTGTATATATGAACTCTAGAGTGTCTGATAGTTCTGAAAAGCATGTCTAATCAAGTCTAATCAAGTTCAATTGCTATTACACAGCGTTTCTTACTTCAACCCCCATTTCCCGTCTTCTTTGCCCCCTAGAGAATTCCGCTTCTTAAACCTTGGTTAATAGCATTTTGGAAATGCGTCTACCTCTTACATCACCCAACGATGGACCCTAGGTGTGGGTACGCAGACAACATGGATCGTTTGCCTCGTTTGGTAACTCAAGGTCTTAAGCGAGGACCTTTTTGAGTTGCTGAAGCTGTATACTTGAATGAAACAATTAAAGTTTGGGTTGGGTTCGAACCCAACAGTGATGTATGTATTCTTTACTGTACTCACTCAAGTGTGCACTTGGAAGAATGCACTCGAATCAGAAGCCAGATTGGGTGAAGCACTTTGGGGAAGTGGGTTGGGGAAGCTGGGCTTCATCCCCAATTTAGGCAAATAGATACTCGGTACTTAGTTTTCGAAACACCTTTCTAAGATTCTCAGTATAGAAGTAAGGTTCTCATTAGAGCATTGGGGAAAAAACGATGGAAAGCAGACGGAGGGATAGAAGCAAGCCCAACCAAAAATCACACCTACAAACCCCGGTGCACGACGATTTCGAAACCAAGAAGACCGTTGGAATTTCAGTCGCTTCCTCCTCTTCCTGAGCTCCCTCTGGGACCCATGGAGTGTTCTAGCTACCCTCGTCTCTTCTTCCGGCCTACCCCCAAGCCCCTAAGACAGTTTTCTGGATACGATGCGAATCTTTTGTTACTTTTAGTCGCGCGAGAAGTATTAGCCCTGCTTTCAAAGAGGCTATTGAAGTCTGCGCACCAGTCTTTATTTTGAGTGTGATGGGAGGAGGGGAAAGAATAAAAGAATCGAAGAGGGTTTTCTGGTACCCAGCCTCCTAAATAAACTTCACATATGCAACCCACAACCAGTACTGTATGGTGCAGTTACCACAGTGACCACACAGGCCTTACCCAACCATCATTCGATATTCGTGGTGGGGTTTTCAATGTGGCTTGAAACTTTGATTTGTAACCAAGACAGGAGAGTAAACTGAATATTTTCCCACCAATTATGATTCAGAATTTGGAGTGTAACTTAGGCTTCCATGCACCAACAACGTCACGATTTCCCCCTTCCATGTGACCTGTTGTGTGGTTTACGCGCTATCTACTAGCTTACTAGGTAATCATTGGCTTACTCGTGACCTTTCTTTTGACCCCCAAACCTGATTTTTGGACCCCAAACTTTGTTGGCTTACACGCCACTTGTCTGGCTTACTCGTCCCAGGGGAGTCTTTCTATCATAGAAACACAACTTCATGGAGGCAATGAGTTCGTAGAACCGGCAATTGATGACTCATTTGGTAGCTGGATCTAACTGAACTTTTGGGGACTGCAGGAGACAGTAGTGCATGAAGAACACAGAAAGGTGCAGTACCGATTAGACGCATTATTTATCTATCTCATACCCACAAGATGAAGAGACCATCACACACGTCCCGCTTGCCTGGAATGTAGATACTTCAACTTAGAGGCTAGTTAAAAGAAGTTGACTACGCAAGATCTATATCAAGCTTTCTCCAAAATCGACACTAAAGTTGAAACCTCGCTTGCAAACTGTCGCCATATTGCGTGCAAGTATATTCCTATTCATGAAAAATTGCCTTATCCCGGTTCTGGACCGAAATCCATTGAAACTCCCCCAACATAGAACTTTCCAAAAGCTTGATGAAATGGGAGGTTTCGTGTGAGTGTGGTATCCCAAATGTAACTCGTAGGCATTGGTCACGCTTAAGGTTTGGGAAGTGATAGAGAAAGAATAAGTCCGAGGGAGAAGTATGCCAACTTCACCATGTAGTAAGAAATATTACGTTGGGAATAGCAGGGTTCTCAAATAAGCATGTTCCATTCCAACGTAAGAAGTTCAAGCATTTGGAGCATTTGCTTTTTACTACATCGGGCTTCGACACAGGGTACACCAAAATCTTAACTGTAGAACTTTCGTCGCGCTTCCCCAAGAATTAGCTTTAGGTTTCGTATCTGAAATTGCACGCTCCCATATATCGTGAAGCGTGGAGAGAATAAACCGTTAGAAGCGAAGAACAACTTGTAAAGGGTACTGATATTGTAGTAAATTGACCAATTCCCTTCATACTTTCCCTCAAGCAGCAGGAAATTGAATTGTTCAGCAGTACAGAAATTTCAAGGAATCTGAAGGCGTAAAGGAAAGACACACACTTCATAACTTTTGATGAAGTAAGATAAGTGAGTATTATTCTGCCATTTCTCATTTTTCATTATTTGAGTCGAAGTGAAAGTTGGTGTTCCCAGAGTAATGCTCACTTCCCTTGCGTCCTCATACTCGTATCTATGAAGTGAAAGTATCAAAATCAGTTCGTCTTCATACAGCTTCACCCAGCTGAGTGAACAGATTTATTGAATTATACGACAGGTTCAATAAAGTTTCGCGGCGTGCCAATTGTAGCAAAATCTAGTACTCGTCCCTCACTCAATAGACACCCGTGGTTCGTAAAAGCTTTGTTCATATTTTTGTGAATCCGACAATATTCACTAATACATAATATGCGAAACGGTCTAGGACAATTGATTGAAGTATACCAGGATACTTGAGATGATCAGATTTCGTGGATGCTAATCAACCCATGTCTCTCAAGCAATTCAACTATCCTAAACTTTCTCGAATAATATAATTTGGTGAACATGATTCGGAAATATACGAGGGAGTTAATTCTGCTTAGCAATCTGGCTTTTATAGAATGTCGACGACGACGAGAATAACTCAGGAGAGAATGCGCTTTGAGATGATAGAATCAGACGTCCCCCTCGGGATATTGAAACCTCCAGATCCACCAGAACCTCATGGAATCTAGACTTCTAGGTCCTCCTGAGGTTCAATTGACAGAATCGACTCTTCCAACACACGCGCGGATATTTATTATACGAGGTTTCCCAATCTGGACTGCCATCACCAACAAAATGAACGTTGCAACCCCACATCTCACGACGAAACATGAAACAAGGGCCATCCTTCACTCCTCCTAAAATCGGAAAGAACGGCAACGACGAAAGCCAACAGTTGTGCCTTGCACTCGGCAATCGAATCGCGTGTTTCTTAATTCCCCGCATGTTGGTTGGTGCGATCCTGTCGGGTTTACAGACTCATGATCCGCCTACCCCGCAACAAGAACGTGCACACTGCACAGCATGCCTTGGTTATCGATACAGAATCTTGATAGCAAGGATGGAATCTTTGCCAACCCAGAGATAGAGTATAGGACTTGAAATGAAAGCAAAAGGAAGGTGATTGATCTACGTAACAGCCTTCTAGAAGCTGGTGAAGGAATGCGCACCACAACTTCAAGCTGCAAGAAGGTTGCAAACACTGTAGAGTAAGCGGCTCCAACATTTGGGAATGCAGATCAATCAGTAGTTGTCCCAAGGCACAATTGAAGGTCCGATGATGGTTGCATGCAGAGGTGTGATTGTGCAGTAAAGATGAAGGATTGAAGGATCAGAAACAGGAGAGAGCGCAGGCCGGGAATTGTCCAATGGGCCGTTGTTCATCGCTACGCTACCCAGCACGTGCCCAGATCAGGCAGCTCCCGAAGGCCTGAGGTCGCAAAATCAAGAACGCCCAATTGAACTCCAGACAGCGTAATTCTAGCCTGGAGAGACAAATTGCCTCTCACTCTTACCACTCGGTATATCGCTATCCGCTTGAAGCTTGAAGCTTGATGCTTGAAGCTTGAAGATGGGTCGTGGCCCATAGGGGTAGACCGTAGGCAAGGTCGGCCGTGACCCGAAGGATTCGTGGGGTAACCTATGATGCTCGAAATGGGGTTGAAGAATCAACACCAACGCCCAGTAAGTCGGCGACAGGTCTATCGTATCCCCAAACCATTCTATTGCAAAGGGATATATCTTCAGTATTCAGCACCATTGACAGAGGGCTCCTCGGATACCGATTACTCTCTCTTGTGTCAGATGGCAGATCAAGAAGCGGGAGGGGAAATTCTCTGCTGATGAGGCACAGTACAGTATGCGATAGAACCCAATTTCCAGTGCATACCCAGGAACGAGGAGGCGGCCAAAGTCACAGTATTTTTGATTTTGCTCAATTTTACGCGCCTTGTCATTCTAAGGCCGTACGAACGGCAAGACGGGAGTCAGAATGTTACTACTCTATTCTATTCAATAGCGAGGAATGCGCTGCTACAAACTGCTTACCTGCCGCGGCTGAGCTCCGAAAGAAGCGAGAGACAACAAGGCCTAGTCTGCTAGTCTGCCCTCTACCAAAACCCCTCAGCTGCCACTCATGAGCCTCCACGGGCTTGTCGCAAGTCACAGCCTGACAGGTACCACTAGAAGGAGCTCCAGAGTCCGCAAAACTGCAGCGTTCGCACGCGGATTACTCCGGAAAGTCCAATGCAGCATCGCCATTGGCCGCCACTACCTGGACCTGAAGTCTGGGTAAACCGCCCTGTTCGACCCCCAACAAACAAACCCCTTGGTGTCAGCATCTTCTCCTTGTCCCCTCACAAGGTCGAAATCCCTCGAATCCTTCCATCTTTCTTGCCTTTCCTATTCAGTATGTTTTTCGGGGAAACCTCCACGGCTGGCTCAAAGACCGATGCCGGCACTCCCTTCTCTTTATTCTCATTCGTCCAGTTTGGCTAAGCGAGCAGTCTGGAATGCCACATTCACATACTCAACACCTGGTTGGCCTAGATGCTTTTCTTGTAAGCATTCAAGACCTTGCCTTACTTCCCCAAGTGGGTGTACAGTATTGCGGAAAGGAAAAGTCTCCGGGCCTGCTGTTTCATATCTGGTGGTGTCGAGTAACCTAGGAGTGGACTTTGAGATGAGTATATGATCGAGGTGCTTTCCTCATTTCTTACTTTTCTTCTCATCCATCAGTCAGATCCAGACACCTTCTACAGGTTCATTACATTCATTTTTACACATTCATTCATTCATTCATTTTTAAGACGTTCAGTCTAGTCCCTCATCAACAAGATGTCTTTCACTTCAGCATTTATCTTATTGCTTTCACTTGCTTCTCAATCTTTGGCCCTTCCTGTAGAACAGCGCGCCGTAACAACATTCGACGACGGACAATGGCATCCAGCCACTGTGGTCGCAGCAGTATCTAGCACTGCATCTGTCAAAGTTCCAACCACCGCACCAGTTATTGCTAGCGTAAAACCAACTGTTTCCATCAAAACTTCGGCCATCAAGACCTCGGCCACTTCTTCTACCGCTACCGCTAGTTCCGTATCAGGTGGAGGAACTCCAGCTACTGGATCAGTGACTTATAAGAAGTTCAAGGGTGATGGAAGTGTAGCCCAAGGGTGGCCATCAATTTCACAATGGATTTCATTTGAAAATATGTATGTCAAAGTCGAATACCACGTCATAACAACAAGATACTAATAACTTCTAGGTGGGCCCGCCAAAAGCCTATCATGGCAACCGCCTGTTCTTCGCAAGGTCACACAGATAACTCCGAAACCGAGATTTCCCAAATCAAATCCGCAATTCTAGCCGAATCAGCTAGCAGCGGTGTTGATGCTCGATTTATCCTAGCCACCATTATGGAGGAATCTACTGGCTGTGTTCGTGTCAAGTCAACAACTTCTCCAGACGGCTCAGTCTTTAACCCGGGAATGATGCAGGACCACAACGGCGCTGGAACTTGCTTCAATGTGCCAGCACCATGCCCTGAATCTCAAATCAAGTTGATGATCAAGGACGGAACTTCCGGTACCGCAGCCGGTGATGGGTTGAAGCAGGCCATTACGAAATCTGGAGCAAAGGACGCCCAGGCTGTCTACATCGCGGCTAGAATCTACAACTCTGGCTCATACCCTGGCGGAGCGCTCGAGAACACCTTGTCTGTTCAAGGTTGCTACTCTTCAGATATCGCAAACGTCCTGATCGGTTTCGCAGGAGCAGAAAGTCCTTGCAGAACAGGCGAAGCTGTTTAAGGAAGCTAAACATCTTTATATTTATTTACCATTCAAATGCATGATGAGATACTCTGGGAGTTTGATTCAGTCCTCGGGATAGGATATTGCCTAGAAGCATTGGGATTGGGGCGACGCACGATTATATTCTTTTATGAGGGCTTGGAAACATGATACCACGGGGCGGGAATGTACAACATTTACAAAGTGTGATTAATGGCTGCTGTCATTTACATATTTAGAGGATTTTCTTGTCCTGTGCTGTATTTGTACTCCCGCATTGCTAAGCGACTTACGCATTGCAAAATAAAACAAAAAAATAATTCATTCAAACTTTATTTTGATCTCTATCAAGTGACATTGTCTGACTTATAATCAGACAATCTAATTGAACATCCCGAGTCGTGAAATACTTGCTCCACAACAAAACCGACCAATGACATAGCTCCCTGAGCAATTTTGAGCGGGTTTTCTGGCCTCGGCAGGCATCCCCGACTCGAGACAGCATACGTCTGACAAAACCACTGTCCACGCCTTCACTATACAATTCCTCCTCTTCACCCCATCTTGAACTCTCTACAACTGTACAACACTATCGCGAACCTCAAACCATAAGCATCAACAACAAGCGTCGCGAAACACCAATAAAAGTAGACCTCGAGGCTGTACTCGTACACCAGATCAAGACCAGAAACCCGACGGAACTCGCACGCAATGGATCACTCACATATGGATCACTCCAAGATGGACCACAGCGCAATGGGCCATGGAGCACCTGTCGAAGCAGCAATGTGCAGCATGAGCGTAATGCCCCCTTCCTTCCTAAGGGTTTTTCTAATGAATTAGCGACATCTATCCTCCCTTCGCTTCCGTACTCTGGCTAATTCTTGTAACTCCCCGCAGATGCTCTTCACTTGGAACACCAACAATCTCTGCCTCGTTTTCCGATGGTGGCACATCCAAACCACCCCCGGCCTAATCTTCTCCCTCCTCGCCGTCGTCGCGCTCACAGCAGCCTACGAAGCCCTCCGATCCATGAGCAGGAGATATGAAAGAGCGGTTACAAGGAAGGTCCAGGATACACCCAGTGAGTGCCCTTCTATTTCCTTTTGGATGAATGCGCGAATTTCACCGAATGCGAATCCATATACATACATGTTTCTCAAGAAGAGGATGGGAGTGTTATTGTGCAAATGCCTACATTTGAATTTATCCTGTCTTGTTACCATGCTCCCTGCTGTTCTATGCGAAAATAAGAGAGTATAACACAAGCTGAGAATTCTTGCACCCCTCAGCCGTCCTCATCGATGGAGAATCAATTACTGAGACAACCCCTTTCCTATGGTCAGGACGGAACCAGGCCGAAATTTCACGAACCGCACATGTTGTCAAGGCACTCTTTTACGCTGTCCAGAACTTTTACGCTTTTATGTTGATGTAAGTCCCTCCAATTATTAAGCCGAGAGAGAGCGCAAGTGCTGATGGTTTGATGTACAGGTTGTTATTCATGACATACAACGGTTGGGTGATGATTTCTATGGGAGTAGGTGCATTCGTCGGATATTTGTTGTTTGGAAATGATACCCCCGCTACGAAGGATAGCGCTTGCCATTGAGATCTCTCGATACCTACCCTCTCGAAATGTATTCTTCCGGGACCCGAATTTCGGTATACGGAGTGTACAACGGGAGAAATCCTACCTACATCCTTCCGGTAGGATCGATACCAAGATCTTGGGAGATTTTTTATGGTCAGGACTATGGCCACGACCAGAATCTTGATACGGACTTATGGCGCATATCGCGACTCGGTTATAATATAAATGCGCTGTTTTCAAAATTCCCCTACTCGCTGAGGAATCGATTTATACTTTACAACTGCGGGACCAAATTACAGCAATAAAATCAAACCCTCCAGTATCCAATATTACAGTCAGCTCATCTTGGTTTCTTCACATGTGAAAGTCCTTGATTCCAAATATCTCCTCCGTACCCCCAATTTAAATGCAAGTATCACTAAAATACCCCCAAGAGCCAAGATCAATCTCCCCAAACACGCAAGCTGCAAGCAGTGAGCTCGTACGCCGTATTACATGCCGCCCTTCAAATTACGCTCGTAGTTTTCCTACAACGATCCAGATCCTTCATGCTCACTCACTGTAACCCCCCCAACTTCCATATCCCTTGCCTAACCGACTCGCGAGAGACAAACAACGTTGTAAAAGCGGCAGGAAATAGTTTGCAAGTTTTAACCCAGACATTCTACTACGGTTCGAGTTCGTTGTTCGAGGCTCTAAATTTGATCTTAATGTCTAGAAGGATATAGATATACTTACTTCACTTATGTAAGGAGGTTCTAACAAATAGCGAGAGCGACCTATCTACTTCCTTACGACCTCGGCTTTAGCCTAAAATACTCGATCGACCCTTCTGTGCCCCTCCCTCACATCTGGAACACCAGCCAACAAACCCCGGTGAAGTTTGTATCCTTTTTTAATCTATCTTCATGGTAACCTTCCTACTTTGGAACCTTCGTTGCAAGTCGCGATTTGGGAGCGTGAAACTTGACGAATGGATTTTTCTTCTTTTCGGAGGTGGGCTGTTCTGGTGGGGACGAGGGGAGTGTAATATTGTGAGGGGGTTTGTGGTATAGGCCCCATGAAAGGGTGGGGTTGGGGTACGAGATAGCTTTTGTTTTCGCGACTTTGAGAAGTGAGGATTATTTTATATTTAGAGGAAGAGAAATGGAGTGTGCGGGTGTTGTGTCACCTTGTGATTTTTGGATTTGGCCAGGTGATACTTTCAAGTTACCAGTTTGGGTCCCGTGAGTGAAGGACCCGGTGGAAGGGGGGAGCAGAATGAACTCGTCGTTGCTTGAAAGTAGTTAATCTACTCCTAATGAGGGATGGTGAATATTCGCATCTACTAATTTATTAGCTCGTCCCTACTTTTTGTTGCACTTCGAGAAGTGGTCAAGTAGTCAAGACTTTCGACGAAACATATGATTAGCGGCAAAGTGAATATACAACTTTCGTCCAAAAAAGCTTTGGTAATTTGTTTCAGGGGAATAAAATAAGTGACGTGTTTGGGACTTTTGATTTGTTTAAAGTAATTTGCGACGAACACGAAATATAACTTTGCGAATGGTATATGGAAGACTCTGCTCGACACTTGCAACCTACCATAGTATCACCCTGTTAAGTATTTATCCGCTTGGTGCAGAATATGAAATAGCTTGATTTTGAATAGAACTCATTTTATTCATTGCAGAAGTGGAATGTGTCAATAAACTCCGTCGCCCAATGATCCGAATTATTCCCTGATGTCCGAAGGTTTACCATGCAAAGCACGATCCCAAAATTTGAAGCCCACTAATAAAAACATCATGGAATGTAAGGACCATCCGTAGCACTCTTTACAACCTCTTCCCAAGCAAATGCCTCTCGCACAACACCTTCCAAATCCTTCTCCTCCAATCCCCTAATACCCAAAACAGCATTATGGTTATGCTTGAATTGATTTCCAAACTCCGGTGAGAAGATGGCTCTGAGTACGAGATTGAGAAAGGTCTTTGGTTGGATATTTTTACTCGCAAGCTGTTCCAGGGATTCCTTCTCGAGATCGGCAGTATTGACTTCAGTTACTTGCCATTCCTCGCCAGGTGTCAATGCTTGTGCAAGTTTCAGCAATTGCTTCTGGGAAACATCGATATCCTTAACCCAAATAGCTCGATCGGCCGTCTCGCGTGGATGTGTGAGAACTCTTCGTACAGCCTTTCCGATGGTAGATAAACGAGTTGCGCTGATGAGTTGGTCGCCACCATCATAGAGGTTTATTTTCCGCTCCTTGAAATTGAAGAACAATCCGACTTGAAGGCCGGAATCGAGGAAAGGTCCGGTGTAGATAAATGTGTAGCTGACAGGTTTCGACTGTGCTATTTCTTTCAACTTGTTCTCGATTTCTAATTTGCCAGCAAACACGGGTAGGGCGCTGACTTTGGGATTTTGTAGGTCGCAGCCAAATTCCGAGGGGATGATTCTTTTGATGTCTGCTTTGACTGCGGCGTCGATGAGGAGTCTTTGTGACGCGATTGCGGTGGTTGCTACTGTGGAAACCACCGCTTCAAGGCCCGTGAGGGCTTCTGTGAGGGAATCGAGGGACTCGAAGTTGACTTTGACAACTTTGACTTCGGGTGGGAACGAGTGGGTGGAGGTTTCTCGTGTGAGGACGGTGATTTCGAAGAGTTGTGAATCGATGAGTTCTTTCAGGACCACTGAGCCTAGAGTTCCTGATGCCTGTGGATGGTCTGTCAGTATATGGAAATTCCAATTGGAGTGCCAGGCTTACTCCGACGACAGCGATTTTCTTGTAGGGTTCGTGCGACATGTTTGTAGTTGTTATTGAGTTAGAGAAGATGTTGAGATGATAGTATTGAAGGATTCTTGGGTTCTTGGGGTTTGAGAAAAAGGGTGAGGATTTTGCTTTCTGAAGTACAGCTATATACTTCCCGTACCTCATTCGCATCCGCCATGAGGTGATCGTAACATCATCCGAGGCGTTGGCGGCTTATAGAACATAGTGCTATTGGATGATATAAGGCTTCCCTTGTACGTTTCCGGTTCCACATCTTAGCCATATATTGAGACTTGCGGGGTTCGCCTTGGGGTGGTGGGGTGAATATCTGATACTGTTTGCTGATGAAACTTTTCATCTTGCCACAAGCAGGTGGTTCGAGAATCAGACCACCAGGACAACTTCCCGTCATCCATTCGGGCATTGTCTAGAAGCACGAAAACAATTGTGATCGGATATTTGCAAAGTATCAAAACCGCGGAAGTGAACGAAAAACAACAGAGAACCATAAGGAGAACCGACGTCGTTTGATAAGAAAGGGTTATTGTGAAGGAGCGCGGGGTCGAGGAAGTTGCGGATGAGGCCGCGCCATTTCAGGAGGGGGTTTGTCAGCACAACCAGCCAAGCACTTTCGGTAACCAACAACTCCATCAGTCCGACTCACTCTACCTTATGCCAACACGCACATTTCGAACCTTTGAGACCAAAGATATGTTAAATGCAAACCTGCTGGTGGGAAGGAGCATGCTTTGTAACATCTTCCGGTGCTGAAGGGTTGAGCGAATTTTCTGTTGCTTCTACCCGAATATGAGGAGGTTTCGACATTGTTGACAGTGTTATGATGGCGCGGTATATGGGGTGGATTGTGATGAGCTGTCGTATTCAATTCTGCACCAAATATCCCATCCCATCAAACTCATCGCTCCTGCCTTGTGGGTCAGATTTTTTCAAACCCATAGAGGTAATTCAACTTATTGTCCTACCTAGTAGCATGGCAAATCAGGGTTGATTATTTCAGCTCCTTGGGGAGAATCGGTGAGAGAGCTTCTGGCCATGAGTGCTCAGATGAGAGAAAAAGCGGCAGTATATGTCCCTGCGCTACCTAGCTCGTTATTCCAACTTTTCCAGGACAATGTTCTAAATGTTCTGGTTTGATATTTCGACCAAAGTATTCGGGGTAACTACTTTGAAATGTCCAAGATGGTTGGAATAACGAGCTGGGTAGGTAGGTACGAACCTGTTGTCCACCGCGGGACGAGGTGCACGCAGAAGATCTCCGGTCGCTCTTTCCCAAACTCGTCAATTTCATGCAGCGTTATTGTTCTTCCCGAGGCTTGTACTCTCTACCTGCATCTTATTCTGGGCACAAACCCATTTGCCTCTTCTCTGTAACTCCTTACTCTACTGTCTTCGTCAACCTGTTATTCCACTTTGCCCGACAAGAGCTCGTTCCCATTCGAGTCCAAGAAACACATTGTCCACAAACGCATCCTTCGAACCACAATGGACGTCCCGATGAACGATGCGGACATGGCAATGGACATAGACTTTTCGGTGGTGGGCTTCTCAGCAGAATTAGCACCAATGAACCCCTTGACCGAACCGAAGCCGCTCTACGGAAGTGCCCTGATATCCATCAAGAACGAGGATAGAGAGCTTTTTCAAAATATGGAGATGCCAGCGAACGATCCTTCTGCTTTGCGCATATGGCAAGATTTTCAGGGGATATTCAAAGAGGACGACGATGTACCCTGGATGAGCATTGCTCCAATCAACGGAGATATCCATAACTGTCTGGCTAGCATCGAAGGTCCTATAAACTCCCCATACGACGGTGGAGTCTTTTGGATTCATATAGCATTTCCTGAAAAGTATCCGTACCAGCCTCCAAAGGCGAAATTCCTCACGCCAATATACCACCCTAACGTCAACTTCCCCAATGGCGTGATTGGAATTGACGTACTATACCCTAAGCCAAATGAAGTCACAATCGATACCGTATATAGTTTCCTCTTGCCAGAAATGGAATGGAGAGACACTGGTGATTGGGAGACATTTTTTGAGAAGAGAGACTGTGACGACGGGGCTGGTGGGTGGTCTTCTGCCATGGCCATCGGAGACCTACTCAGGTATATCTTGGAGGTTATTAATTGTCCCATGGCGTACCACGAGCTTGACCAGCCTGTCATGATTGGAATTGCGAATATGTACAAGCATCAGGGTTTCGACACGTTTTGCAAGAATGCAATCTTTTACACGAAGAAATACGCGAATGGGGTCAGGCCAAACACTTCCACGCAGTTCAACGAGTTGATAGCTCAGGGCCTGGGCAAGAAATATCCATTTGCAAACACTTTCGAATATCCAAAGATCGAATTCGATATTTGTGGAATTTACACTCCCAACGATCCCCCCGCAGCTCTTTGCACGAAGCCAGAGA
Source organism: Hymenoscyphus infarciens (assembly GCA_001414345.1). Taxonomy (NCBI): domain Eukaryota; kingdom Fungi; phylum Ascomycota; class Leotiomycetes; order Helotiales; family Helotiaceae; genus Hymenoscyphus; species Hymenoscyphus infarciens. The sequence continues at coordinate 61,258 of LLCB01000119.1, forward strand.
CAGAATCTGGATGGGACAAGTGAGGAGAGTGTCCTGACTTCAACCTTTCCTCTGTAACAACCATGCCGTTTCCTCTGAGTAAAGCTATCAATCCCTCCTGGACTTCCAATGGATTCGCACGATCTTCTTCGCAAACGAGATATGACACCGGAATGTCTTTGTGTGGAGAGGTTTTGGCCTTGTCTTGGAAGGTTGCAAAAGTGTGAGGCTTCAGAAGAGAAACCCAGTAATCAGCATCAGTTGGCTCGAGATCATGGTACCTGTATGTAAAATTAGGAATCGGTCTCCGCCAAATAGATTAACCAATTCTTACAGCAAGTCCTTGACCTCGTGAGCCAAGACAACTTTCTCCTGGGAGTTCATTAGCACAAGCACTGTTATCCTAAGATGTATGCTAAAGCCTACACCTTCGTCAAGAATCCAGTAGGATGGTCGATTGTCCCGGCCCCCCATTGTGTCTTCAAGACTCAAGCCAGCAGGCAAAATCCCTGAGGATACAAGGGAAATGTTTATAACAGCTCCTTTCTTTCCGGCTGCTTCGCGCTCGTTCTTACTAAAACCCTCCATCGACTGAAAACTGCCGTTAGTACCTCTACACCACCGGAATGAAAGAGGCAGGAACGGAGCAGAAAGTGTAAAACCGGGCATCCATTGCATAACCCAAAACAAAACACTTACAACACCAGTAGCAACCCCACCCCAACTATGAGCATGGACTGCAACATCATTGCCAAGTTCAAACTCCTTTTCAATCGCAGAACGAATAGTAGAAATATCCTCATCGAGACTGGTGACTCTTGGGTCCTGATGCACAGCTGGCATGGAGAGAGCTACGCATTTATAACCCAAGGGTTCGAGGATGGCGATTGTTCGGCTGAAGAACTCTGGGCTGTGCCAGGCTCCATGAACGAAGATTAATGTTGGTTTGTTTGTCATTGTAGATTGATTTTGTGGGGATCTGGGTTGTGCCTCTGGAGTTTGGGAATGGACAAAAGAATTGAGGGGAAATGGAGAGCTTCGGAATTTGAGGTTCTGGGGAGGAGTGAGGGGAAGGAGAGTTGATGTCAAGCACTTCGTATTAGGAACTCGTCGTAAGTTTGTATGTACAAGCTCTGTTGGGTGAGCAAGTTGGTAAGATTTGAATGATGACTGAACAATCCGACCAACGTGATTGAATCGGAAGAACGGTCTTTTCCCCAGACGCGCAGTTGGTGGTCTACCCCTCCCGCCCCCCCCCCTTAATTGCCTGTAGAGCGCACGGACATTTCACAGCCAAACTACCCTTGGCGCACAGTTTTGCATCAGAAATTCTCACAGTGTTATTTGCAGATTGCCAACCAACAGTCGAAGCGCGACCTGCAACGGAATAAAAAACCTCCTTCAAAAGCGGTTCATCTGACAGAGCCCGATATATTCGGGAGTTAAGGTTACCTTCACGATGCTGCTATTTGCAGGTTACCTATGAATAGAGAGTCCTTGGAAGCCACACTCGCTATCGGTAAATTACCCGCGAATAGACATGCGCTATTCATAGGTTACCTGTGAATAGCAAATCGAATAATTTATGGCTATTCCTGGCCTATGACTAGGTTTAGAATAGACACTATTTTTACTGGGCTACCCGGGATTTGAGCAGCAGAAAACAGCGATGAGCAACAAAGTATCTGAAGTTCCAAAACAAGTTAGACGGATGAGTGATCGAGTTACTTTTGTTTCTTTCTTTGCCAACATATCACTTATATTTCCTATGCTACGTGAAATTTGGTAGCGGAGAAGGCAGTTTTGCCGATTCATGAGTTGAATTCTCACAAATATCTTATTGCAGTGAACCATTGTCAACTGAACTTTGCAACCTCTCATTCAGCAGTTCGCGAAATCATGACTTCATTATATAATGTTGTTGCCAGTAGTTCTTGTCCCAATACACATTCTAGAACATAAGATTCACTCGATCGGTCGTAACAGTCGACGACGGCTTCACTAGAGTCGTTGCTAAGCGAATGAAAGGGGGATCGGTGACGGAGTGAATGAATGAGAAGAGAAAGGAAAAACGAAGATTTCGTCAACGAAGTCTATAAACCATATTTTTTCTATCTCTCCGCCACTTCTCTATCCTCTATCCACCCCCAAACTCTCAGAAAGATTAACCCAAGTATCTACCCCGCTTAGCTTACATCCATCCTCTCCACCCACTCCACAACCCCCGACAAAACAATAAGAAAATAGAATACACACAGAAACAACTCTACTGCCTCTTTCCCCCTACGCTTTCACACACCCCTTGACTCTCGAAATTGGCATACCAAACATCAACATGAACCAAGCCATCACTCACGAGGCCTGCTATCAAAACATCGTGGACTATTTCTCAGCGAGGCCGCTGTTACGGTGTTCTTTCTGTTGTTTGTTAGGATGAAAGGGAGAAGGAGAGAGGGGGGAAAACAAGGATACACAAAGGCACGAGGGGGGTTTCGTGTCTCAATTCAACGTGGAGTAGTTTGCGGGATCCATCTAGACCTCTGGGATAATTAGCGATGGAGAGAAGATGGAAAGTGCAAGGAGGAGAAGGGGAAAGGGGGGAGAAAATGAGGAAAAACATACCGGGAAAATCCCAAGCAATCAATACACCCTCCTCATTCTCAATGCCTACAAATTTTTTAAAATTCTCATCGACTCCCTGACGTCAGTCTCCATTACACCAATCCTCTCTCTGCTCATTACTTCCACGTCACATACCTAGTATAACGAATTCTCGTGCTTTGATGAACCAACCCCCCGTTCCTATCTCCCCACAACTCCCATTTCAGAATTCTATCAATTTCCTCCGACGCCCTTGGCTTTGGTAAAAGTCATACCTTGATAACGTACATATAGAGTTCTAGAGACACCTTCTAAGAAATCTGTCCTAGTTATTATTCTTAAAGTGCCGGTGAGCTAGACGAGAGAAGAACTCAAGGAGAGGATCAAACTTTAACGTTAATAATTTTGTGGAAGCTGGAAGGAAAGTTTGTGCAGGATGCGGCATGGCCCATTTCGGAAATATCAGTTCTAAAATACAAGCAGCGTATTTACAAACTACTCAACTACTCGCGTAGTACTCGAGTAGTCTATAAAGAGAATTAAAATAGAAATCTAAGCTAAAAAGCTATAGTTTTAGAAGTCCAAAATAGGAGATTCTTGAAAAACAAGTTTTTTTATACTCTCTTCTCTTTCTTTACAGTGAGTTGCGAGTTAAGCTTGAATTTGCCCACTTTTTTTGTAATCCGAGCTTTTTTTTTTTTTTTTTTTTCAAAGCTTTCTCCCTCTTTTCTTTAGAAGATAGAAAATAAAAGAACTCTAAAAGAGACAAGGCCTAGGTAGAAAGAAGTGCTATATCTAATTATCGCTCTTCTATATTACTTATTAATTTAAAGTAAGTATAATAAAAGTAAACTAAAAAATAGATAATTCTTAAAAAAAAACCCCTTTTTTTAATTTTTTTTTACTACCCTAGTAAGGTCGATTAATAAAGTATACTAAGACCTTATAAAAGTAAGATAGATATAAAATTATCTATTTTTATTGTATAAAGTTTATAAAGTAATAGAGGATATATAGTGCTCTTATTTTCTATTACCTAGAGTATACTAACATATATTGTTGTTAATAAATAAGTAAAAGAGTGCCTAAAAAGGAGGGAAATCAAGGACTTTTTCAAAAAGCGGGCAAGTTCAAGCTTAACTCGCAACTTACTGTACTCTTCTAAAGAGAGATAAAAATAGAAAATAGGGAATAAAACCCTTGAATAAACAGCCCTCAAACAAGAAACAAGAAAGAAGACCAACTTGATTATCCACTACAGGAAGGGGGAGGGGGACAGGTCGTATCCCAAGGCTACGTACCATCCATCTTGTTAAGAACTTGTTGGCGTGGGTACTGCATTCTACTTGAGAGTACTCTTGGCAGAAGCGGCCTCTTAAATACAATTCCATATGTACTCGTCTGCAGGCGACAGGAAGGGGATATGTGCAAGCCGTGGTCTGAAAACACCGCTTATAATATCTGTCCTATTTCAACTCTGTAGGGTTCATCGCTAGTCTTCTAAATAATCTCTGTCAGTCCTGTCTTCTTGAAATCTCAGACACATATCAACACACCATATCAGCACACACAAAGCACACCATGTGACAGAGTTAAGTTGATTTATTTTGATTTTGTTTATTTACTATCATCGCCCCTTAGGTTGATCCCTAACAAGCAACTTCATCTTCCCCTGCCCAATGGTATGTCCCTGGTTAAGGATATCCTCTTCACCCCCCACCTCCACCGTTGGCACCCCATCCCTCGCCAACGACTTGTCCCACGACCTCGCGTCAATCCCCAGAATTCCTCCGACATTGTTTCGATCCCCTGGTACGGAGAACTCTCTGAACGCATACCTCCACTCATTCAAAAAATTCCGAATAGCCTTGCCCACTTTATCCTTGCCGTTCTTGCTATGGTGTCCAGTACCAGTGATGGCGTAGACGGGTCGGTTCTCTTTTTGGTTCTCGAGGAGAACACGTTCGAGATACTCAACTGCCTCTTCAGGATGGAGACCGTGAAGATCAACGTAGAGTTCGGCATTCAAAGAACTATTCTTGTTACGTTCTTCGTAGAGTTCTCTTGCGGCTTCTCGGTGAGCTTTTCGCATGAGGTCGTTTTCGCTTTGGCCTCGGAGACTGAGAGCTTTGGCAGCACGTGCATCATTGCGATTCCAAGCTTGGGCAGCACTGAGAAATGTCAGTGACGATTGAAAGCCTTCAATTTTCATAGTAATTACCTTTGCAAGAATTTGTTTCTCAAGCCTCCGTGCTTAATAGCATCTTGTCTAGCCTTGAGATATGCCTTGTTGGCTCTTTCACCAGTCTCCAACCAAGGGACATGTTGAGGGCTTGGAATGGCTTGAGCAGCGACACTGTTCTCACCATTGCGAATACTGGTAGAACTACCATTTCTACCCATTTTTTTCACATCTTGTCGCATGAGGCCAGGACCGGGGGAAGGGGACATCTTGACGACTTCGGCCAAAGAGCTAGGATGGGAGTTTTCCTTGTGACCGTGACCGTGACCACCTCTCTTTCCATGATGCTTCTTACCGCCTTTAGCAGCAACCGCGCTCAAAGAAGGAAAAGCTTCCGTATCATCGAGTGCTGGAGCGGCTGGTTCCCGCGCTTGATGCCGGCTACTAGGTCGTGATCGTTGACTCGATCCATCACTTGCGTAGCCTTGCATTCCCTTGAAACCTGGTGGAGTGAAGCTTGCTCCTTGGTAGTTGCTGAAAGCGTTCGTGGGACCATAGGAGTTTGGCCACTGGTCTTGCATACCCTGGAGGGATGGAAATGCATTATAGTCTGAGAATTGGAATCCCGGGGCAGAGTTCTGGAGTGGAGGGGTGCTACTTTCGTCCAAGGCAAGACGGTTCATAAAATGCGAGGGGTCATGAGAGAATATACATGTATCACCGGCTAAACAGTTCCCCATGACCCAGTATCTAGACTGATGAGTATTTGGTCGAATTTTGACAAAAATCAAGAAACAACTTACTTGCATATGTGATTGCTGAGATCATGGCTGAATCTACAATCTGCTCTTAAGCATTGTCCGGTGGACAGCCAGAATCTGCAAACGACACCGCTCCGTTGTTGGCCAGCAGGAGTGATGGGACGAGGAAGATTAGCCGCCATAGACTTGCCAATTAAGATGGCCGATTTGGACTCGATAGCTTGAGCAGGTACGGTGGAAGCATCTGTAGGTTGGCCTTCAATGAAGGCATTGATGGTGGCACTCAAATCATAGCCATGTACGGCAAGAGCGGCTTCAATTTCCTCATCAGATTTACCTGGTCCAAGGATTGATCTAAGCATGTCATAAGGGCTCATGTCAGATTGTTGAGGCTGAATATACTCGGCAGCAGCCGCGTTCAGACCACTATTGCCACCAAGTAAGGAAGGGGTACTGTTTCCCCCATCATCGCCCACCAGCCAATCGACATTGTCGCTACCAAAATCTCCGTATATCTCCTGTGTAGGGCTGGTGTCGGTTGGGAATTCGTAGGCATTCAAACTGGGGCTATGTGGGATTGCCGGGCTGGAGAACGCGAGTCTCGGAGAAGGGCGAGGGGAGGTAAAAGGAGAAGCGGTGCTCGATTTTGTTCTATTAAATGATTGAGGTATGAATCCGGGGGGCGCAAGAGGGCTCACACCCAGACGAGGGGAGGAGGAAACGGGAGTTGTGCCTCGAGGAATCTGCCAGGGAGCTGGAGATGGACGGCGTAAGACGGCATGTCGCAAGGGCGGGGGTGAGGCTGGATTGACTGTTGCTTCACGGTGTCGCCAGAGGACGTCTAACACAGCATTTTCCAGTGCGGAGCCTTCCAATGTTGTTTCCTTTCGGAGCAGCTCCTCCAACTTGTCCGTTTTCTCTTCCTCGTCGAGAGCGGCATCCTGCAGTAGCGGGAGGCAGAGCTCGTAAGTAGCATCCGACACCATTCTGACGGAGTTGAGTTGGGTTGGTATTAAGAGGTTATTATAATGCGCAGATAAGAGGTGATGTTGGAGAAAGGTGAGGGAGCTAGGCGGGAGTAGGAGTTGTTTTGTATGTGACCGCGGTGCGGCGTGTTGTGAGCTGTACTGTACGAGTAGCTTGGTGCTGAATGCAATAAGCAAATGGCGCAAAAGCGCAATGCGGCGATAGAGCCGGTGAGGTGAGTTGGGTAAGAGACGAAGAGACAACGAAAAGGCACCAGGCACTTCACATTGTCGAAGTCGAATCCAGCATGATCGTGTTTTCAGTGTTTTCAACCAGAGGTGACGGGAGAGGGCGAGGGAGAGGGACGGACTGAGGATGCAAGTGGAGATGAACCCCCGGGGATTTCAGCTAGAAGTGCTTCCGTAGCCTTACTCCGTACGGTACTGGTGTACTGGTCCTAACGAGCAACCTCACTACGGACTGTATGGTGGTATGGTGCCTCCCTAGGTACTGGATTAGCCTGGTGTGGGGATTCCTTGCAAGTGACCTATGAACTCCCGGCACCAACCTTCAATTTTAGTGAGATGCGATGAAACATGTGACTATATAAATACTACACATTATGAGACTACCTTGAAAGGAATTATATCTGAATTGAATTGAATGCCTCGGAGTGGCCGGCGTGTTCTTGTCATCCAACGTTGCGCCTATAAGTAGATCCGTACCTTCCTAGGTAGTATCGGCCTGGCCAGCTGGAGATAGGAGGCAGATCCTCAGGTACGTAATCCAGCTATACATATATTCCTGGCTTGGTACGACCAGCTGCAGATTCTATTTTGAGCTGCAGATATCACCTTTCAAAATACTTAAGATACCATTCATCCATTCCTCGGTAAACAAAAGCAATACGAGTCTGCATGTAGATATTTCAGAAAGGACGCCTCGACTCACGATCGACGGCAGTACTTGGGCTTTATACCTGTCTCTAGCTAGGGTAATTTAAGTAATATAAGATCAGCCTAGATCCTTTTAAGCTCTAATACGTTTAGACTATTAAACTCTACGAGAACGCCAGAACAACATCAAAAGAGTATTGCCAGAGGCTTTCTCCATTGGTGGCTGATCTCGGATAGAGGGATTAAGCCTCCGACTTATCGGCTTCCCCACGTCACTTTGGTGGAGCTGGATACTATTCAGCCCTGAAGTACTTCGATGAACCAAACAATCGATTAAAACACCACGACTTCCAACAGAAGTCCGAAATAATTCTGTTGGCTCCAACAAGTGTCTGGGACATAACATATCCGGAATATCTGTCTTTACGTGCAAAAACCCAACTGCGCCACTCCTGTCATCAGCTAGAGTTTCAAACCTCCATCACTCCGCACGGGCATTACATCAAACCTCCCATCGTCACAACGACACTTCTCCCCTCCAGAAACAACAGCTTGCTATGCAATGAGGTAGCATCAGTCCTCCGAGAACCAACCACATATTTAGCCCGGAAAGTCTACTAGACTATTCCATACCTACCCGAACATCCTCCCTCCCCCTTCCAAAACGATGCCGGCAGACTACAACTCCACGGCAAAGGCGCTGGCCTTACCCATATCTCCCTCGCCATCCCCCTCACCCGAAAGAGACTCAACAAGACCCCCATGGTCACGGCGTATCTCAACAGGAACTCGCAGACCAACAACCTCTCCATACGCCCAACAAAACCGAGTAACCTCCCTCCAAGAACAAGTCATACACAATGCCAACAAGATCCGAAAACGAGTATGGAAAGCCTTCAAAGAGCTCTCCCCAATCCAACAAGTCCTCGCCGTCATAGTCTTCGTCGTCTTCCAAATCTTCATGATCCTCTTCCTAATCTACAACGAAGCCATCTTCCACGCCTTCGCCCCATACGCAAAAAAATGGAAAGACCTCCCGGGCGGCTGGGTAATCCTCTGGATCATAACCTTTTTCTGCGCATTCCCTCCAGTAATAGGTTACAGCACCGCCGTAACAGTATCCGGCTTCGTCTACGGTTTTCCAACAGGTTGGTTCATAGTAGCATCCGCCTCCGTAGCCGGCTCCCTCGCCTCCTTCGTCGCCTCGCGAACTATTTTCTCCTCCTACGTTCAACGTCTAGTCGGGCAGGATAAACGTTTCGAAGCCCTCGCCCTAACGCTAAAGCACGATGGCATAAAGATCCTCTGTATGATCCGACTCTGTCCATTACCATACTCCCTCAGTAACGCAGCAATGTCGACATTCCCCACCGTTCATCCTCTCTCTTTCGCTCTCGCTACCGCTTTAACGAGTCCTAAACTCCTCATCCACGTTTTTATCGGCTCTCGGCTCCAAGTAATTGCCGAAACGGGCGAGAAAATGAGCACAGGAACCAAAGCAATAAACTACGCATCCATGATCGTGGGCGGAATCCTCGGGGCAGCAGTAGGATACATAATCTACAATCGGACCATCCAACGAGCCAAAGAGTTAGAAAATGAAGAACTAGAAGCTGGCCGTGGAGAAGGAGCAGTGTCTGCAGCACCAAGGATATACTCTGATGGTGACGAATTAGATGCTGCGGCTTTGATGAATGATGATGATATAAGTCTGTGGGATAATGAGGATGGGTTTGAGAGTAGTGCTAGGAGAGAGGCCGACGTTGATCTTGATGCGCCGGGATATCGGGATGAGTTTACCGATGACGACGAGGATGTTTTTGCTAGTGGGGACCTGGATATTCCGCCTAGGAAGACGGGGGGTGTTTGAATATGAGGATGGGAAATATCTCTTATAAGATTCTTTAGACTAGGGCAAACTGGACTTGGGTTTTGGTACAAGGGGATCTCCTATTTCCTGAATTATGGGCATTGGAATACATGGCCCATTTTGGGTTGGATAGCCTGTTTCATTTGTTTTTGGCTGCTGGTTTGACCTAGTCTCGCTGGCTGGTTTGGCTGCGTTGGGTTGGTTCACTGTTTCGTCAATGGCTTACGGTCGGCGTTTTTGGAGCAGGAGTTGTTTATAAATTCATGAGGTTCGATATAGAATCATATGAGAACGGGGCGCTAGCAGGTTTCAGATGATATGGGATGTATGAGAAATAGAATTAACATCATAAACATCACTTGAAATTATCGTCTCGATACTGCAACTAAATCTACTTTCTGTTAGACAGAGAGTAGGCAAATAACGAGAAGTCTAGTACGATACGACGCGGAGAATCTTTGAGAGAGAGGGAACGACTAAAGGATCTCTTTTAACAAACAATATTTTTAATGAAATTGACCCAAAGATCTGGGAGAATGGATAAAATAGTATATACTTACGAAACACATTTTGTACTTCTCTTATATTATCACAGAACCAGATGTTAAAGTTGATTATTCTAGTCGATATAGGAGAGCAAAAAATAGAACAATGAAACCTGTCGCGACAATTCTAAGGTTAAGGCACCATTTCTAAACCTACGCTTGAACTCCCCCCCGCCTTCGGATTCAACTCTTCAACTTCTAGGGTTCTGTATATGATACAGAATAGTTCGGTGGAGTAAACTCGCAGAAGTCTTCGTAGTGCATAACGCAAAGAGTAGATTCTGAACTTTGCCTTCCGACAGGGCGCTGACGCAGCTCTTGTCCTGCGACCGAGAACAAAAGCGACAGCGGATACGAAGCTCTCTCGTTGTTCTAACATTTCAGGATAAATGAACATGAACATGATTGTTCCAAAAAAAAAAAAATTTAAGGTAAAATTGTTCCATGACCAACCATTACCTTAAGGTTACTTGAAAATTCTCCCAGAAACGTTGCAACAATGAGAGTTGCGAGACGAGTATCGCGACTTGTGCTTCGTGTCTTCTTACTCTCTGCATCTGGGAATCGAAGGAACGTTCCTGGGTCTCGTTGAGATTAGAATTTGCTCAAGTTTTCTTCTTGTTCACTTGGGCTAGATTGGTAGGGACGTTTATTCTGTGTGTCTGGCTGGCTGTCTCCAAGGACCTGGAAGAACCACCCGCAAGGCAGCTCACCCACACGGCATTTTGTTCCGTTGCATGTCGAAAATAACATCACCTCCCCTTGAACTTTACGGCGGTAGATTGCCACAGTTGGAATTTTGCGCATGGGACATTGTTGCACAGCTTTATTTTTAATTACTCTAGAAGATCTAGGCTAATCCTGTTCAAGAGTATCTGGGAGAAAGAACTAACCTTCTATTTTCTCCATACTCCCTTGAACAATACCTTTAATTATCCTCGACTGTTCCGTACAATCTAAAGCGACTTGCGACGCGTAGAATTATTTTTCTCATGAGTACTGTCAGGGTCGCTAGTTTTGACGATTTTTCCAAGCTGAAGAATTAATTAACTAGGTCTCAAGTATAATACACCAAAGACGAGAACTGTACACTCCTCACAAGTCCTCTTTCCCGCTCCCAACTGCATCCTTCCCAATAAGACCAAAGTCCTCAATCTCCGCTGCCTCTCCGCACTCTCTCGCGATCCCATCGACCATCTGATAAAATATCCAAGTAGCATCAAGCTCTACCTCCCCAATATTCGTAGAGACACTCATCCTCCCCGCACCTCTTTGCAATCCAATATCTCTCCTCTCCTCCTCCACTCCCTCCGCGGTTCTCGTCAAGAGACGAATCACCTTATCCAACTCTTCTCCCGCTATATCCTCAGAAATATTCAAAGATAAACTAGCGTAGAAACTGTCGTTTAACGAGACCGTCTCCGAAAGTGTGACGGCCGTTCCTGGTGAGGAAGGAGGAGATCCCGGTTCGCTCTGGATTCCAGTTGGATAATCGGAGAGGATGTTGAAAGCTAATTCTTCAAGAAGGGATGTGTATTCGAGTGCCAGGGGTGCACAAGTTTTTTCGGAGGTTGTGAAAGATAGGGAAAGGCTATGTGGTTGCGGGATCCCGTGGCTGATTGGGAGCATGTGAATTGTGCCGTGAGGTTGGGGTCTGAGTTGTGTGCTTGGTTTTAAGTTTAGACCGAGAGGTTGCTGTATTGAGGGAGAGAATGGAGATGCAGTGCTGGATTCTGCTTGGTAGAGATTTTCCATGGACGAGAGGTCTGGGACGTAGACTGGTGCGCTCGGTCTGGAGGGATAGGCTTGTGATCTTGCTGCGAGGAGGATGAAGGTGAGGGGTAGCGTTGAGTATTGCATTTTTGCGGTCTTCTGTTTCCTCGGAAAGATATATATATATGATGTTACTTTGTTGTGAAGAAATTGCTCCTGCTCTCAATATCGTTCGTCAAAGAAATATCAAATAGAGGAAGGTATCTCGAGTTCTCGACCGATAGGAAATAAAAAGACAACGAAAGCACTAAAATGTCGAAAAGAATTTCGTAAATGGAAATGCACAACAATAATCAATTGCAACAGGATCTCTTCTTCTATAAAGATATCACACCTCGAGTAGAGAAAGCCAACATCACTCTATGTTGGTTCCTTGGAGATGAACGCCAACGTCGCTGCGCCTTGCAAGGTCAAAAATTGTGGTCAGTGCAACTCTGACCCCTCACTCTTGGGGGCACCTTGGGGGCAACATTTTTAAACGAGGACGTCCGATTTGTCGCAAACAGGGGGGCCGGGCGCTTGGAAAAGGATTGTGGGGGTGATTGGCTTGTGAAACTTGGGAGGCGGCTAGTTGCATCTCGGTGGGTTGTTGGATTAAGTATGAGCGGAACCAAAATTTGCGAGTGGAAACTTTGGATTTTGGGTGATCCTAGGCTGGCAATGAGGCATACTACGATGTGGATATATGGAACGGATCTGTGCTAACAAGTTTTATTGCTTCTATCTAACAAATCTTCAAAAGATCATGCGACAGAAAGTTCCGCAATTCTCCTCTCAATCTCCGGCACTTGTCTTAGTTGGAGTTCCAATTCTTCCTTTTCGTCCTCCAACTTCAACCTTTTATCGGCATCCAACTTGGTAAAGATGTATTTACCTTGTCCATCGAATTGTAATATCATGCTATGGTATTTCCACAGACTTCGTCGATGACTGACAGTCATGAGAGTGATATTAAGTGCTTTTGCGTGATCATACATGACCTTCTCCATCTCGAGCGTGACGCTAGACGTGCATTCATCAAGAATTGCATATTTGGGTCTGTTGTAGAATAGCCTGGCCATAGCTACACGCTGTTGGAGACCACCTGAAAGGACATCTCGCCATTCCGCTTCAGCATCCCAGCCTTCGGGGAACGAATTTACAAGGTGGTCCAAGTCAAGGATTCGAAGAATCTCAAGAAGATCGGAGTCCGTGATTCCCTTTCCACGCATCGTACGCAGGGAATCTGGATAAATAATCTGTTGACGGAGAGAGCCCGAACTGAGATATGGTCGTTGGGGGACATAGAAAACTTGCGAAAGGGACGGTTTTCGCACTGTTCCTCCATAAACTGGCCAGAGACCGCCCAGAATTCGGAACAGTGAAGATTTTCCACAGCCGTTGGGCCCAACAACCAAAACATGGTCTCCCCGTTTCATAGAGAAAGAAAGGGATTTTACGAGAATGCTGCCGCCAGGGGTGATAATTGGCCTGTGAAAATTAGTCAAATCCATTCTGTGAACAAATACTGGGACTTACACGTCAACGAATTCAATATCCTCGCTCTCGATGACAGTTCCACGCCCCTTCATGAGTTCCAGCTGCTCGCCCGATTCATCGTCTTGAACCAAAGTTTTTTGGAATCTGCCGGCTTTAATGTCGTCCATAACGTCTAGCAGAGTTGCCACTCGTGATGTGTAACCTGCCAATTCCGTAATCTCTTTGTATGAGAACATGACTCGACCGAAAGCATCCGAGCTGGATAACAGCATCCGTCGATTTGTGACGAAACTCTCCGTTCTATCACCCATCGTTGCCACCGAAGCGCCAGGAATTTTGAAGAACACCGGAACACTGCAAAGAATAAGACCTAATGCGCCCCAAACATATTTGATAATGAAATCCTAATTTTGATCAGTATCCGTTAGAGAAGTCAAAGAAGGGGAACATACCTCCATGATGCCATGTGTAAAACGCCTCCTTAAAATATCTAGGAATGCGATCAGTATGGTGTCCAATGAAATAAAAATATAAACTTACAATTAACATGTTTTATAAGTGTGAAGTAACCCTTGTCTAATGTGTCTTTTTCTGCCTCGTGGCCATGATACAATGCAATTTCCTCACTGTAGTCTATCACCCTCGAATGCTCGAAACGAAACTCGCCTTCTAATCGTGCTTCATCCGCCACATATTTTCCAAAAGGAGGCGTCAAAGCGCGCATTACATTGGCTGAAATTTGAACCAGTAATGACATGAAGAAAAGCCCTAGCATGGTATGTTAGTTTGGTCCTACGTATATGAAGCGGTTATCGAAGTTTACCTTCACCACCAACACTTTTCGACAGCGAGTAATTGTAGATCAGCATATCTAATGTAGGTTTGGCGAGATTCCCATATAATTCAGCCAAACTGTTCGCAAATTTGGAAACATCAACGGTAATCAGTTGATCCGCATTCTTTATTCGATCATCCAAAGCCGAGAGAGAGTAGAAGGTCATGGTTGAAAGGTATTTGTCGTGAATGTAATTCGTGAGTTTCGTTCGGTATTGTAGGGAAAGTTTGCATTGATGGTAGGAAAGCTAGACATAGATTAGCATGTGCCGAATCAATAAGGTTGAAATTTAAATACCATTGAGTTTGTAAATGTTGCCGGAATGGCAATTAACATCCACCACACAATCCCAATCAGAAAGTCGCGCCCCTTGCCACGAACCAGACTTGATACCAACGCTCCATCCATAGCAGCCACTTTCAAACTAATCAAAGTTCTGACTACTAGGAATATGCTATGAGTGATCAATAGCCTCATCTCCTTGCTCCTCCATCCCGGAATACATATTTTCAGCAGCCGGAACAGATTCTTAAAGAATTCCCGATTCAGCTCAACCTTCTGCCTCTTTGGCGCCTCTGCATGACCAAGTGTAGTAGACGCCCGTTTCCGTAACGACTTTTGACGCTCTGCCGCCGCCTTTTGTTCTGATATTGCAGACCGTATGCGATTGATGAGGGCGAAAAAGAGTGTCAAGTAAACGGTTCGCGAGATATTCGTTCGGTGCTTGAGGTAGAGGGTTGTGAGCTGGGAGACGATGCTTTTGATGGTCCGATCGGGAGGGAGGATATTTAATTTGGATTGCGCTGCCATCGTGACAGGCGTGAGAGGAGTGTGGGGAAGGAAGCTTTAAATGGCGGGTGCAGACCGCTTGAGAACTTCATGGGTATCGAATCGGTTTCAATGCGGTCGATATGGGTATCTCATCATGGTATTGGCTTGAAGAAATGATTGTTATTAGATTCGGTGAGAGGGAGGTGTTTTGAGGTTTTGGTTGTTTAGGTAGGTACTACGAGTACTAAGACCCCAATTCCCCAGATCTCGGCAGCACATGCAAATGCCTGTGACGGGAAGCTCCACCACATGGAACATCAAGTGACCCCATTTCAAAGACGGGATTATCCATCGTTATTTGCTCACCAATAACAAAATTGCCACCTGGAATCTATGAAGTACAGCACTCTCTAGCGCGCACGAGTACCTAGGTCAAAAAGTACTTTCTCTCACGTGATAATCATATCACGTGAGTTTCCACTTAAGTTATGTCTTGGGTATGGAGTAGCAGAAGGGGAGTTCTGGGTACATAATCTCGGATATTCTAGATAGCATAAGTAGTATTTTACTTTTGATTGGTGGATTCTGATTTACAACCATTTTTGAGGCAAATGGGGGAATACTAGGTCTGTCCAAGGAATATTCCCCTGGCGGATATTCGTGAATATTCGCGAATTCGTAAGAATATAAGGCCTGTAAGTATATTCACGAATAGCTCTTTTCCGATGAAGATAAATAACGAATAGATGTCTCAATTCAACGAATATTCACTATTTGCTAATATGATTTTATAGTACTCTATAAAGGTATTACGTTTATAATAAACGAGTAATGTAAGATTTATATATACTATAATTTAACTAATTAACTAGTGAGTAATTAGATTAATTATACCTAAGATAATAGGAGGTAGGAAAAGCTATTAGATACTCGGGAAAATAGGAGCCTAGTTCTTTTTCCTCTTATACAAATCTACTTATAAATATTTATAAATAAACTAATTTGCTACAGATACGAATACTACGAATAATAAATACCCAATTATCTACAAATATTTGTAACAAACAACATGTACAATTATTCATCAATTCCATAGACAGACCTAGAGAACACACGTGGATTTCCAGCTGAAATTCGTGTTTTTATGACCTGGGTAGTATCAAGCGGAAGATGTTATTATTAGAGCTCAGAATTAATTTAACGCTTGCGGTTTGTTTCTTCTGGAAATTTTAAACTGGTGACTATGTTAAGATGACTTCTGAGAAAACATTACGTAGATAGTTGTGTTTCCCCGGGGATCAGTGGCGGATGAGGAGGTTGAAGGAAGCTCTTTCTAGGGAAATATTGTAATGATGTTGCTTGTGTTGCTTGAGTGTTACTTTGTTTCAAACTCAGGAGACAAAAAGTCACTCGCTTCCTCTACCAGAATATCTTCTACGAGGAAAGAATAAAGTTCCAGTTTCGCAAGAAGACTTTATTGTGATCTCAAAATCGATTTTCGATCATGACCGATCTAGGTCCTTCATAATTATGGAATCCCAAAAATCTGTTCGCTTAAGCTCAATCCACTCCGAAGACCACAAAAAGTCCGAGAATGCTAAGTTTCCAGACGAAGGGGAGACTCACTGGGAGTCCCAATCTGATGAAGAAGACGGCCCTAGGGGTACAACTCTCAACTGCAGGAATTCAGTGACTCACAGCCACCTGGAAACATGGGAATTCCTGCTCATGCACTCGAGTTTTTCCTCGATTCCTGGGAAAGAAAGGACTTCACGATTCTACCTCTCACCCACGAGCTCTTCGTCGAAGCACATATTGCCTGGATGCCATCCAAACGCAAAGGCAAGAAAATAATAAGAGTCATAGTTTATTACGGTTGTCAAATCAAATCGAGTTACTATCACATGGATTACACGTCCTCTAATATCAAACCAACAAGTTGTTCACAAAAAGCTTTTACAATTCCAAACAATCCACCTGCTGACCTCCGACTTCTAGCTCCTATTTCGTCATGGCCAGTTTCGATTGATTGGAACAATGGGAAAGGCGGGTGGAATACGGTTTATTATGCGGGTTCAGGGCTTGGGGGACATAAAAACTTCTTCGCACGTAGGATCGAACTAGTTACAACAGGGAGTTGGAAATTAAGAAGTTGAATGCAAATGGAATTGAATCCAAGTGAAAAGAGAATCTCTAGGATTAAAATGTCTCCAGAAGACAAAGAGGGGCAAAAAAGTTAATAGAGAGAAAATCATTTCATTCGTGGGGGGCACCAGTGTTACGTGGTTTTTATGAACATCTGACAAGTCGTTGTGTTTTTAATCTTGGATTGATGGCGTGATGCGCTTGTGTTTGAAGTACCTAACGGAATGGCACTCAAGTGTGATTAAGATTTTCGTTTGTCGAATTAACAGTCTGATAAAATATACGATGGAGAGTGCGATATTGAACAAGCTGGCCTATGAGGGGGTTGAGGTAATCTCAAGTCATTATACTACCATCAGCTGAAAATCCTAGATTACAATCTGGTCATTCTGTCTGGTATGCCACTCCCTGGGGATAACACAAGTTACGGGTGAAATCAAATGGTTTGTTATTGACCCATCCAGAAGATTGCTATGAGTGTGCGCTATCCAAGGCACCAAAATTATTCCCACTAGTGGTTTGTGATTGTCTGCGTCGCTTTCTCGTTATTTGGTTTCAAACATGCACTTCGTCAGCCTGCTGAACTGACTAATGAGCAATAGTAAAGCAACACCTCTATTTAATCTGCCAAATACTGCCAACACCCAAATCGTTCTTTGCAAACCTGCTACCCCAGTTCATAATTTCTCTCGGCCTACAACCTTCCTCGCTATCCATACACATCATTGGAACAAGCGCTTCTGGGCTTTGCACTAAGCTTATTGTTTAAGGGCAATTCCGTTTTTCATCGACTGTCTCCTTTCCCGCGTTGCACCTGGAATAATGGCAACTCCAGACACTACCCTCGATAAACTAATCCAGCAAGACTCCACCCTCTTGACCCTCCCTACCCTTTTTGCAATACCCAGCGAAATTCGCCTTGAAATCCTTCGAAATCTTTTAGTCAATTCAGAAAGAATCAAGCCAAGATATCCGAATTCATCAATCAACAATACGTCCCCAAACCTCACCAATATTACACGCGTTTGTCGCCAGCTACGTGAAGAAGCACTAGAGATATTCTTTAGGGAAAACACCTTCTACTTCGATCATATGCATGTAGAGGGTTTTGGATTTCGAGGTCCCATGCCCCTTGGTGAGTCCGACTGCCCAACAGGCTCTCTTCTAAATTGCTAACAGATCGTTCCCAGTTCCAATCTTTTTTGATTACCCAGGGGCCGGCAACACAAAATCATTCATGCAAAAGATTTCATGGGACTTGATAAATCAAAAAGACTGGGAACAACACACACGCTTTGCCATATCAAACCCTCTGAACCGCGCCGCGGTTCCCGGCATTATCGAGGCTCTCAAACGCCTCAAAACTGCGAAACGAGTCAAACTTCTTATTGCAGTCCCAAATTATTTCGCTATCTGCAAACTTCATTTAAAGATATACAACGAAATGTACGGGGTATATGAATCATCTGTTGAGAAACCATCTTCCGATTGCAGAAATGTGATGCGATCTGTGGAAAAGACGGAACCTCTCGAGGATATGATAAAAATGATCGAGAAATTGAAGAAGGAAGCCACTGGAGTGGAATTCGAGTTGGTGCCTTTTGAATTGAAGGCAGAAATCAGAGCCACGAAGGGACGGTCTCGGGACGATAATGTTAGGTGCGATTGGTTAAACATGTAATATATTGGTTGGCTTCTTAAAAAGTTTGATGCTAGCTTTAAGAGGAATCGTTTAGGAAATATCCTTCCAGCTGTAGGGGAACGATAATAAGGTTTGTATTCGAAATGTTTGAAGCTAGGGTAGCCTAGTTAGGGACTAAGTTTAGGTAATTTGTTTACTTTTAGTGATAAATGATGTAAATCTTGCTTAAGCAACGAGTACTTGAGCGGGTTTCCTCGTGGCTTCAATTATACTAAGCTCCTAGGAGTATTTCTGAGACGTGAGACATAGGAAACATGTATTTTTCGTATGTATACTTTGTTTTTAGCTTAGCCCGAGAACCAAGAATCTACAATATTGAAATGAGTTCTAAGTAGAACTAGTAGAACTGCCTATATTCGATCCCTTCTTGTTAAAAATTCAGCTAGGATCTCATTTACTTCGCTCTTCGTTTCTAGATGTACAGATTCCCTGTCGTTCTCTTGTAATCTTAAAATCATAATCGCCTGGGAAACTTTTCCTTACAGAGTCTAACCTAGGGAACGAAAGCTCGGTACTTCCGCTTCCTTGAAACATTTACCGAATACTCTATCTTCAACTGATTGAATCCTACATATAATTAAAAAAGTGTGGTTAGCTTGGAGCTATCATTACGTCGTTTAATACCGCAACTATGCTGAAATTAAAAGGAAGACCGGGGGAAAACCGACTTCAATTATAAAGAGGATAATTTTCAGCATAGCCTAGGAGAAATTTATAATGATGTTATAAGGAGATTTATATATCTAAAAGTAACTAATTATCGTTTACTAAGCCACCTAACAGCTTAAAAGTTCTTGCTACTGTAACAATAACAACTGTAGTAACTTTACTGTATATAATAGTAGAAATCCCCTCTTGACCTATAAACCTTAAGTTCGATAAGCCTAAAGGGTGGGCCTATTAATTAACCTATAGTGAAGGGTAGTAGATCGAAACTTCTCTTTGACTGTTTCTGTTCTCTTAGGAAGAAAATGAGAGGGTAAGCTGACTTGCCTCGTTTACATATTTCCTCTGCTAAATTGTATATATTTGCATGAATACTTCTCACGGTTTAAGTCGGCCTTGAAGCGAAGCTACCGGGGAAGAGAGATTAAAGGAGTTTAGGGGTAAACAGTTGACTTCAACTTATAAAGGCTGTGTACGAGATCCGCTTCTATAGATGTCCCTACTAAGGGAATTTAAACAAAGAAGTAATAATTTCCCTAGTATCTTATATGTAAGTAGAAACCCTGTAAAAAACCAACGTTGCTTGGAGCAACGGAATTCGACAACAAATAGAGCTTCGGCAGCAAATTCACACTTTAAAATTTAGCCAGAAGTAGCCCCAGTAAGTTTTGGAAGATTGTTATTGAATATTCGTTGGCAATGAGATTTACTTCCAAATGCGTGAACTCTAGCTACCAGCTACCAGCTACCTTTCTTGCATTGAGAACCACCCATTATTTTGAGCGTCGCATTTGTGGACGAGGACAAGCAAAAAACGCTTCTTGCGCTCCCATGCCAAGTATTCATACCACAAGTTTGACGAGATCTCTTCCCATAGAGAAAGAAGTACTTTACTTCGAGAAGGAAGAGCAAATTTAATGAGAAGAACCGGCTTCGGAACTGGAGAGCGAATATTCAAATCAAGGAAGATGGGGAAAATAAAATCAAGATACCACTAGAAGTATTTTGCATAGAATAACACTTCTCTTTCCTCAAAACTCGTAAGTCGATGGTTTGTTTGTACCACCTCACCAACCCCTGTCTCACAACCCCTCCCCTCCATAATACAAGGATAAGGCAACCATGCTACCTACCCCTGATCCAATATCACCATCCTCGCCACCCCACAGAAACCGTGCCGCAAATCTCCAGGTTGACGCGATCCAAATGAAAGAGATCTAAGACACTGCAATCGCGACTCCACATGATCTTCCCCCCATCAATCTCCAGCCTCCCATCCAAACCCCCTCTACATATTATCCTCAATTCACCACACATCTTCACCCATCTCAACAAAGCAATGTGACACCACGATCATCCCTACAACATAAACAAGCATGGCACCTCCAAAGACCTGCACCCTCCTTATGATAGGGAAAGCCTCACCCAATTGCCGACTTGGAAACCGGGGTTTGGATCATGTTGTCTATCATCCTGCCACTGAGGACGAAAACGAAGGGTATTCATGGAGATGTAAGAGGCATGTTGGTACGGATGAGGCTTGCGAAAAGGAATGGGTGGAGGAGGATTTCCGGAAGTCGGGTGGGTTCTTGAAGAGGGCTGGGGAGTGGAAGAGGGGGGATAGGACGCCTTGTCCGGCTTGCTTGGGGTTGACTGAGAGGATTGAGGTTTGTTGGCTCTATTTATTAAAAATAACTTTCTTCTCTTTTTGTTGGAAAGAGGCCATCGGTGTTGAGAGGGAATAGATGAGAACGAGGAGATAAGGGAGTATATGAAAGGAACTGCGATGAGAGCTCCACCGAGAAAAACATGTATATGAAGAGGGGGGGGGGGGGTTTCTTCCACTCTGGATGTGGCCAGGGTCGTGCCTTCCCCTCTTTCCTCTCTCCGGGTAGGCGGGGGCCGGGCCCGCTTTAAGGGGAAAGCGCCGCTTTTGCCCCCGTGCCGATTTAAGTTATTCTTGGTCACTCAAGGAGCGACATCTCAAACCCGTCCCTCACCTGATTTCGATTCGACCCGAGGAGACAAGATGAGGTTCCGTCGAGTTAGGCCGACCGGAGGAAAATGGGAGAAAGCACAATTCATCCATTGAAATAACATTTAAAAACACAGCTAACGCCCACATCAGGACCCAGAAGAAGGATTTGTAGAAGTCCTACTCTCACCCTCTGAAGTAGAGAAAGTGGTAGAAAAACAAATGCAAACCACCCGCGAGAAAGAAGCTCTAGCATCAAGTATCGTCACCCCGGCAGTAAGAAAGAGGAAAAGCAACAGGGCAGGGAGAACCTCCGAGCCAAAGTTCAAACTCCATACTTTGGAAGGGGATCAGAGAGAAGAAGACACGCAATGGCACAAGGAACAGCGTGCTGAGAGACGAAGAGAAGATGAGAGGAAAGAGGTTGAGAGACGTGAGGTAGAGAAGAGGAAAGCTAGTAGGAAGAGAAAGAGTAGGAGGCGGGAGGATGGGAGAGATGGCGGGGAAGTGAAGGATGGGGAAAGGAAGAGAGTGAGGAGGTCTAGGGTGGAAGGGGAGGTCGGCAGGGAAGCTAAAAGGGACAGGCCTCGCGACCGTGATCGAGACCGAGAGAAAGATAAATATCGGGAAAGAGATGGAGATAGAGAGGGTGGCGAGAGAGCTAGGAATCCGGAGAAGAGGAAGAAGAAGAGAAGGAGGGAACCTACTCCTCCACCGGAGCCGGGATGTTGTGTTGTTATGTAAACCATATTTGTGGGAGGATGGCGTTCAGCGGATTGTACTGGTATATTGTACTTTTTATGTTTGGGTTCTGGAGGGGGATGGGTGCTTGTAGGATTTTGTATTTTGTGGAAATAGCCGATTGGAGAGTTGTGGATAACGAATCAAGACTTGGGGTTCAAGAGTGTAACTCTGTATTGGGCAACACAGGAAACAATTTGCCTCTTACCAAGGGCCTCAAAGGATTAAAACTAGGACGAGGCTTTCTGAGAGGAAATTTCAGTTCCACGGGGGTACAACCGCGATAGAGTTTGGGAAGCCCTGCGATTTGTAGACAACCCCACAGTATCAGGAATTGAAGGCCTTAAAGGACGTTGGGTAAGAAGGTTGCCTACCTACACAATACCAACCATCCACTCAGACCAGTTGGTCAAGACACACCAAGAAAACAACACATTCAAGTGACAGCAGCATAAACTTCGACAGCAAATAATCACCCAATTCACCAAAACATGCACACTGAACTGAAGCATCTAGGAAAAACATGAAAGGAACTTCCATTTGCTTCCTCAAAAGCGGGAAATATTGTTGGTTCCTTTCTCCATGAACCACGCGTGTTCGCGCGACGAGTGAAATAACGCTTTGTTTGGGTTTCATTTGAAAGCGATAAGCGAAAAGGAAAGGGGAATATATAGAGAGCTCATCAAGGAGGAGACTTCGCCCTAAGGGAGCTGGGGTGACAGACTTTTGTTAACGGGATTCCATTGATGGAAAGAACGAACACCGACCCAGCACACCAAGGGTTGCAGGAATTCTTGATCGACCAAGAGTATGCTATCTTCTCTGGTTGTTGGTCGAGCAAGACTCGGAGATTATTTCAATTATCCTAAACGCCTAGAATATAAGACCCAAAAGGGTTGTAAAACAATTGGAGAAGGAAAGTCCCACAAGCAGACATTTACAAATCGATGCAGCTCTTGGTGCTCAGTGCCTGGATACCTCTCCCTAACGCCAACCTATAAAATCCAAAATAAGTATATCATTTCATCATCCTCAAAAATCTGTGTACAAAAACATCGCCTGGTATCAATATATATCCCCAACTTCCAACCCAACCAACCCCTTCAAAACTTACAGATTGCAGAGTCACTCTATCACAAATGAGCTCTAGCCCCCAACGCCAATCTCCTTTTCTCTCTCCTCTTCAATTCCGCCCGATCCTCTTCACTCATCCCATCAAAACCAACTTCTTCTAGATAAAGCCTCTCCCCAATAGTGTCCGTCAACCTCAACACCCTCGTACTAACAGTCGCTCCATCCCTTCGATTCTTCCCTTCTCGCCTACTCAAAGCGATCTTTTCTGTGAAATCCCACAATCGACCTTCAGGTACGATACCACCGATGTAATTGCGATGAGTGGCCCATTCTGGGGAGAGTTTGGCGCGAGGTTGTACTTTGGCATTACGGGATTTGGCGACGTGGATGATTCCTTCTTCCTCGAAACGGGTCCAGGCGTTTTTGAGGGTTTCTTTGTTGACTGCTTCAAAGTATGAGAGATCGCCTTGGTGGTAAAGGGTCTTGCCGAGCTAAAAAGAGGTCAGTATCAAATCTTTTGGGGAAAATGACGAGCTACCTACTAGCTGTGCGCTATCTTGGCACTTCTTGACCTCTAACCAACCATCTCCCTGGTAAGATGCAGGAGGCGTGAAACCCATCAGGGCTACAGCGCCAAGCCAGAATGCTTCAATGAAAGGCCAGATCAAGAAACAGTAAAAATCGAAATTTTCCCGTCCAGCAGCTCGTTCAACATCCGAAAGATCTATCGCAATAACCTGGCCTTTCTCATCTCTGACGAGATCGATGATTCCATCCTTCTCGAATGCTCGGAGGGTGTTGTCCAAATTAATGTCGAGTCCCTCCGTCGGGTAAATAAACTCCCCTCTGAATAGTTGTGATAAGAAAAGAACTTGGTCTCGAAGTTCCGTAAACGATATTCTTTGGTTGTCTCGGCCACCTCCACGTTTCACCCGACTGTACATGCTAGCACTCACCAAAGCTTCAGTGATGAAAAGGTGTATCGTCATGTTTCGATAAAACGACAGCTGGAATCTGTCAACGGCGAAGTATGTTGGCTCTGGCAAACCTTCCACGGTGCCCACGAGATCCTTGCCAAGAACTTCCAAGCCTCTCTCGATCACGACCGAAGTTGGGGCACCTCCAAAATGAGCAACCCGTCCTCCCTTTGCTCTCACACGCTCGCAAAGCCATTCTACCCTTCGTACTAGTTCCGCTTTCCCAACACCCCTCCCTCTTAATGTCAAGAGAACAGTGCCAATCAATGCTGTAGGCATCACCACCGATACAGCATTGATATCCGAAAGGACCTTGTAACCCATAGTACGAAGGAGTTTTTGCTTCGTAGCTTGATCATAAACATTTTTCATGTCAAGTTCCTTTGGTATGCCCGTCGTTCTGTTTTGTTGTTCCTGAATAAATTGTCTCAAACTCCAAGGTTCATGAAATCTAACGTCGACTCTCCCAAGTTTCAAGGAGAGCACTGATGATGCAGATAAGAAATCTGCCAGATTTTCTTTTTTCTTGGGCATTCCCAGTAACTCCGTAACGTAGCCTTCCGTTTCTATAACCTTATCGTATTGCGTGCTGACTGGGCAAATAATGGTGTCTTCCACACGACCGGACATGATACTGTCTAGAATGAAACTCAAGATTCCGAACTTTGGTGGTAGTAATTTCCCCGTCCTTGAGCGTCCTCCTTCGATAAAACATTCAAAGTTGAAACCGCCTTGTAATAAAGTGTCTATGTATGACTGTACCAGAGTTTGGTAAAGCACATCATCTCCAAAACTTCTTCGAATCCACATAGCACCTGGTTCAGTTAGTCAGGGCTAGAGCTGCGGGGGATATTGCTGATTGCTCATTGAAGCAGAAAAAAGTTGCTTACCAGCATGCTGTAAAAAGCTTCCAACGACAGGGAAGTTCAAATTATCTCCTGCAACTACCGTGGGAAGAGCCAGACCTAGTCTATAGCATATCAATTGTAATGACACATAGTCAACGTGTGACCTATGGCAAGGCAAAAAAATAATGCTCTGTTTCTTCTTCTCGGCTTGTTCCGCAACGGTTCTCAGCCTAAGAACTTCTTCCGACGAAACATGGATGCCTAAATTCTGTCAGCATAACTCCAGGACTTTGAAATTCCCAATTCCATATATACACACCTTGGTGATAGGCCCTCGTCAATAACTGGGAACACATATAATACGCCCCCCGAATAAACGGCCTAGACTCCATCTTGCAAATCATATCCCCCGTCATCTTCTCCGCAAGCTCCTGCAAATTATGTTGCAGCACACTCTTCCGCTGGTTTCTCTTCGCCTCATACCCCACTTCCCCGGGCACTAAAAGCCCCTCTTTCTCCTCAATCGCTAACCTCCTCTCCGCCAATTCGGTAATTCGTTTTTGGAGGATCGGTGTAGAAAGAACGGAATTTATCATATTCTCTGAAAAGCCGTTGTAGAAAATCGGTTGTCCAATGAAGTGATCGTATGCCCTCCATCCCGTTCCGGAAACATGAAGGGAAACCTCTCGCAGAAATCTAATACCCGGGTTAGCATTCTCCCTTCGACTTCTGCACGTTGGGGTAGGAAGGAATTGGCAGCATACTCTAATGGATGTGATCGGAACCTTGCCATATGTTCCACCAAATTCCTTTCCTTATCCCCTCCTCCTGCCTTCTCGGGAGGTTCAACATAACCACTTGGATGAAGGGTAACCCGATCCCCTAGAATTTCCAAATCTGGCGCGCTGTTCCTCGGTCCCGAATCCGCCATGGCGCCTGATTTTCTTCTCTATTGCATAAGACGAAGATGACACAACAAGCAAAAAGGTTATCTCAAGTTCGAATCCGTCGTGATGGTCATAAATCATGATTTTGGAATGTCGTTGTCGGCAGCGGGTGGGCGGCGGTTATATCGGAGCACCTCGGCAGACACGGGGTAAATGACGCTAGTCAATAACCCTGCAAGCTTGACAAGTAGCTTATCTTCTGGCATGTGAACTGATTGCTCACTTGAAATTTCCCCTCCAACAACCCATCGTCACCACGAACAAATCTCACAATGGCATCAAAACCACCCGACACAATGTCAACAACCAAACCCAAAGAATCAATCGCACAATCCCTCCTCTCACGCGCCCATCCTCCCGAAATCGCATCCCAAATCTTCACCGAAAAAGTCAAACTCCGACCCCTCTACCTAAAACCCAGCGAGCCCTCCCCCAAAAACGCCCAACAAGCACGCCGCCTCAACCGTCTCCGCGCGCAAGAATCCCGCAAAAAGAAACTAAAGCCAAAGCCCCTATCCAGCCGAGAGAAGCGCGCGCTTTGTTTATACGATATCCCGAAATCGAAGCAGAAATACAGTATTTACGAACCGTTGTATCGGATGTGGATAGGGTATATACAAGAAGTTCTAGACATTGCGAGGAGTTTACCGATTTCAAGTGGGACTGCGGCGAAATTGTGTAGTGCAGATTATCATGGGGCTTTGCTTACGGTTACGAGGTCGAGGTGTGTTAGTAGGGTTGGAGTGGAAGGGATTGTGGTTAAGGATATGAAACATGCTTTTGAGGTTGTTACGAAGAGGGATGAGGTTAAGATATTGCCAAAGGAGGGGACAATTTTCAAGTTTACGATACCGATCCCCGAGGGGAAGAAGGAAGGAGAACCAGAGGATGAAATCGGAAAGAAAACAAAGCAAGAGGGAGGGAAGCAGAAAGACTTGGTGTTTGAATTGCATGGTAATCAATTTATATACCGCGCGGTCGATCGTGCGAATCGGAAGTTCAAGTCGCATTTTCTTCCGGATCTTTGAGAAGTTTATCGGTATCATCTTGAAATACAACTCCATCAGATCCATTGATCACCAGATCAATCCGAAGTCACGAGCCTTTTTGGAAGGCGCCTCAACTCAATTGCAGTTACTCAGCTAGCTACTTGAGGGCATAAATCCCCAGCTGGAAGAAATGAACAATTCAACTGCAGGGCAACAATCTAGACCACAAACCAAAAGTCTCAGGTTATCCAGCAAGCAACACACATCCAGAAAAACCGCACCAGCATACCACCAGACCCCAAGCCCTCCCACCACATCAAAATGCAGACCAACAAACCAACCAAGATACAGCACATCACCCAATACGTGGTCCGTCTCACCCTCATCTCAGACACGTATCCACAGAAAGCAAAGACAACAACAACGATAACCAGGTTCTCGGAAAGTCCGCATTTCGAAACCCACCATCAACTCACACAAAGGAAAAATCTGGCTGCCTAACCGAATACCTGGAAAGAGCGTCAGACACCACAACCAAACACAACATCTGCACCGTGTGCCCCTCTTCCAAATTCCCAAACCTGACCAGTCAAAACCCAAACCCCAAAAAAGGGAAGGGAGGTGGGAAAGGTAGTGTCAAGATAGGGTACTACAAAGGATTGGTGTGTGGGGGGAGTAGGGTTTTGACAAGCCATGGCACCTGCAAACCAAGAAATTTGTTTTCGTATGCAAACAGATTTTGCAATCGCTGGTCCTACCCCGCTACTTGAGATTAAAATGATTTAGGAAAGAGAGCTAGCGGAGGGAGGAAGGAAGGAAGGAAAATTTTATGACAAGTAACCTAGAATTCGGAACCTGCTGTGGGATGCTGCCGTGAACCTTGACAGCGGCATGTCTCGCCTATAACTCCCCTTTCTACTTGTACCTAGCTAGATAGTACCTCCCATCAAACAAATCTCTAATGGTTTTTTTTAGATACTACTTACTCTCAAGGTTGGGGGGAAGGAAGGGGGGGGGGCGTTATCATGCGCTAGTGATTTCCTGCCTGCGATTTTCTTCCCGCTGACAAGTAGGTAAAAAAGTAGCTAATTTCAAATAATAATAGAATCATTATCACTACTGTATACTATAGAGTTTTATAGTAATAATGTACCTACCTACCTACCTTGTTAGTAAAAGCTCACGAGGGAAAAGTGAAAAATTACTGATTGCCTGGAAATATCTACGTTGTCAGGTCTAGAGAGTTTGGGATAATTATCTGAGAGAGTCTGGTTTGAAAGAGTTTCGTAATCTACGTGAACAAGCTGGATTGAATCAAAGAGCTTTTTCATAAACTGAAATGTCTGCCCACTTTGGTGGAGGGACACCTACCCTTAGATAGAATTTCAGTATTTTCACCAGCATAAGTCTGCACGCCACAAGACCCCATAGTGAACCATACGAAGCAATTCACCAAGTCACTTACTTCACTTTCACCCAAAACGCATGCAACAATCATCTCAATAAATACATTATCATCTATTTGTAATCCCCACTAATTACAATCGGTTGTTCTGTCCAGTTTCTTTTGATACATCTCTGTCCATCCCCTCTCTCACCACCCACAACTACCGCCGAGAGAGGATCGATCTTATGCATCAAAGAAAAAAAAAGAACAGCAGGATTTTTTTCGTTTCGCACCACCCCCTTCAGAAAGAGCCATAACAGACCCCATTAGTACAAATACAGAATTTTGTAATCTCCCCATTCATTCCTCTGTCTGTCCATCCCTCAAATCTCAAGAGAGAAAAAGCAAAAGGAACATTCGCCAAACGATGCCCCAGGTTCATGCACCCCACAACTCCATGCTTAAACTGAAATGCAAATATGCTCAAAAAACAAAGCTGGAAAGGAAATCGGTTCAAAGGAAAAAAAGCTCAAAAAAAAAGGAGAACATGCAAGTCCCTTCGTGTGAATCGTGCCAACCGAACCGATTGGGCCCCTTCCAAATATGAAAAAACGCCATTCCATGAGATTTGTTGCCTTCCATGTTGTTGTTTCCTCGCCGGCGACCCAGCGACTGATATGTTGTTGTTGTATTCTACGTACTGTTTGATTCCGTAGTAGTGTCAATACACCCCAAGAATCAAGATCGGAAAAAAGTATGCGGCAAGAAACGCAAAAATACAAGTCAAGATGCCAAGTAGTCAACTCTCCCCTATTTGAGACAGTAGACTTTGGCAAAGAAAAAATTGGTGTGTGAAAACAAGAGCAAGAATTTGAAACTTTTTCTGGTATCAATCAACATCGTACACGTCTTCAAATGTAACAGTTCAAGTTTTCAAATGTAGTTGTGAGCAAGCTGGGCCTGAGAATTCGGTGGCTGGTAATATTGTTGGTACGGGTGATTTGGGAGCGAGAAGTCGGCAGTTTTGAGCAAGGGGTTCGGAATGCCACTGGGGATCGCGGATGGTTGAGGAGGTGGTGGCGCCGGAGGAAGACTAGCGGGTGCTGCTTGAGGTGGTGGTGCTTGTGTCGCGTTCGGGAAGAATTGAGGTAGGAAATTTGGTTGTTGTGATACCATCGGCGGTTGCTGAACGGCATCTTCCTGCCAACCCCATTTCGCCTTCAACTCCTTGTTGAGGAACCCAACCTTCCATCCCGTCTCTGAACGAATCTTCTCAAAGACCTCAAGAACCTCTTCTTGTTCGCGACGAATCACCAGACATTCAGCGGCAATTGCGAGAGAACGTAATGCCACGCTGGCGACACCCCGATCTTTCACATGTGCAACAATACCGCAAATTTGATGAGCATGATGTAATTGCATCGTGCGCATCTCTTCACTCTCCTTGGGCATGAGAGGATGGATTTGTGGTAGGAGACACATCGCGGTGTGGTAGAACAAGCGACCAACGATTGTGGCACGTTTGACCAGCCTAAGATTGATTAGTATGTTTCATCAAGCTCTCTCATTGAATTTGCTCACCAGACTTCCGGAAATGCGGAATTGGAGGTGTGCTGCCCAGGGGTCAGATACGCCATTGGCTGCATCGTCCTCGGGATATTGTCGTTCCAGCTATCACACAGGGTCTTTAATCTCTGCCATTCCGAGTACCGGTTGTGAAGTCGAATCTGTTCGTCATGCGGGGACGCCTCTTGGAAGCGCGGGATGGAAGCTCTGAAGTTAGCGATCTTGCCCACAATGTAAAGCATCCGATGGACCCAAATCTCCTCCTTTCCGAATTCCGTCTCTCGTTGGAAATCCATGTCGACGCCCCATTGATCTGGGTCCCATGCCAACTTCCAATTGAAATGAAGACAACTGAGTAG
Source organism: Hymenoscyphus infarciens (assembly GCA_001414345.1). Lineage (NCBI taxonomy): Eukaryota > Fungi > Ascomycota > Leotiomycetes > Helotiales > Helotiaceae > Hymenoscyphus > Hymenoscyphus infarciens. Next base: position 91,292 of record LLCB01000119.1, read on the forward strand.
CTCCATGCCAACATTTAGCCAAAAACATGCGGATCCTACTCCTGTGCTTCTCGCGCTCCAGCCACACTCCTTGATCAAGGCTCGAGCTCCGGCAATATGATTCATACGTTGCATCGCTCGTTCAGACATGATTTCGTAAACATTCAAAATGACCGCCGTGGTAGCACAAACGACGGTATCTCTGTCGGGGTTTTGTAGGGAGCGTAGCAATTGAGTGGTCGCCGTGTCGTAGTAGTAGAGTGCTTTGTTCTCGCCGTACATGGGATTGACCAAGGTAAGGTGTCGAGCTCCACAAGCAAGAAATGCATTCAGCAACATCGGTTCCGACAGAGCGTGGAAGGGAAGGAGTCTCGAGAAGTGCTTCATCGAGTCCATGCTGTCCATCCACAATCCCACCTCTTCGACAAAAACTTGCATATAGAGAACTTCCTCTTGGGTATCCAGACATCGTCGAGGCTCGTTATTGAGGGGCGGGGTAAGGGTTTGTTCGGTGGTATTGGTGTAGGATAGCGAAGGGGGGCCAAGACGTGAAGCGTCGCTGCCAGTGTGCGAATGATGACGGCTGTTTTGTCTCGAGTGCACTGGTTCAGGTTTCACCGAACGACCGCCATCTGAGTAGGTGCCAATTGAATGCTGCATTGGAGGTAGTGAATTCTTGTCCTGCGAGGGTTGGTGTTGGTGTTGATGTTGTTGGCGTTGTTGGACCCTAGGTGGGATTGGGTATTCGTGGGCAATTGGCGCTGGCTCTCGAGGAGGGGTGATTATTTGGCGGTCAAGGTGGGCGTAGCGACCGAGACCTCCTTTGTATTCGGATGCAATTTCGCGAGACTCGTCCTGAAAGTTGACTGTTGGAAAAAACGAGGTTAGCATGGACCCCAATTAATTCGAATGGAACGGTAATACTTGCCTTTCCAGTCTGCGGTGGGCGGGATGATGGGGGGTGATTTGACCTGGGTGTCGATGAAGTTTAGACGCACACCTCTCTTGCAGACTCGGCTTGACTTTCGACAGTTCTGACAATGGGGGAGCCCCTCATCGCATTTTAAATGTCTCTCTCTGCAAGTCAGACAACCTGTTCGTACCCGTTTTGGCTTGTTGGACACGGCCACTGCAGGCTCGGTAGCACTGACGATCGCTGCCTCTGGAGTCGGCATCTGGAAGTTGTTGTTCTGTGAGGTTCCCATGCTCGCAGATTTCGGCGGCTTGACCTGCCCACCAACCCTCTGCCTCTGGGAGGGCCGGGGGCGTGCTGCGTGGGGATTCTGGGGATTGGGATGGGGATGGGGGGTATGAAAATTAGGAGGAGGGAATTGCTGCTGCGGAAGTTGATCACCCACGAGGGTCAAAGGTGAGGCAGTTGACGCCGAGTACAATGGTGATTGCTGGTAAGGGTAATCGAGGTCGAATCCAGGCGCGAGATACCCTTGACTGTCGTATGCCGCCACAATGAAGGTTCTGCGATTTCTCGCAGTAGCGCCGTAGTTTCGGTAATGGCCAGTGACATGGGCGTTCAGCGCAACGACGTCCTTTTTTTTTCTTCTTTTTTTTCGTCGGTCGACCTTTTCGCAAACGCAAATGCAAATAGGCCTGGCTTGACAATGCTGGAGGGATTCTCGATCTGCTCAATCAATGCACGCCGGGGGTGTTTTCGATTTGGAATTGTCCCTGGGTATTTTTTGACTTCTGAGTCCTGACTTCGGACGGAGGAGCGAGCCAGGCGGAGAGGCGACGACCCGAGTGTGGTTTGGGCGGGCGAGACTCTGAAGACTGAAACTTGCTTGAAGCCAAGAGCGAAGGGATTGGGGAGGGAAGTCGCAGAGGACGGTGGAGTGGACACCGACCTTGACAAAGAATTGGAATTGTATGATTTAGGTGAATGTGCCAGATGAGGCCATCGAGGGGAGTATGGAAGACAAAAAGTGAATGGGGGGAGGAGGTGGAGGTGGAGTTGGAGTTGAAGTTGAAGTTGAAGTCGATGTAGACAGAGGAGGGAGGTACCTTACTTTGGCCCACACCTTCACTCGGCCAATACTGCCTCGCTTTCTAGCATCTGGGGGAATGAGGTGGTAGATTTCTTCGGCTTGGACTGCCTGCGATGGTCCTTTTAGTGGAACTGTGAGTTAGGCGAAGGGGCAAGCAATTGAAGATGAAGGTGAAGGTGAAGGTGAGGGTGAAGGTGAGGGTGAGGATCGGGTGCTTGTGGCCTGTGTGGCGGGACGTGGAGGGACGAGGACCTGCTTTGCTACTTTCTTTCCTGTACTGGTACTGGTACTGCTGGTAAAAAGCGCCGTTGTGCAACAGGAGATGCAACGCTTTTCCACTAGAGACGGGTGCGTGTGTGCTGTTTAGTGTTAATGTTTACTTCTCTTCTGTATAGACGAGAATCTCGCGGGGGCCAGGTACAGTCATATGTGATATGAGCCCGGAGTTGTGGTGTTGTCTTTCTAGGCTATGGTCCATTCCCATCCCCTCCTCCCTTCTGCATGCTCTCCTTTCTTTTTTCCTCTGCCAATTCAAGGTGCGCGAGTGTGGAGTTTCGTGGATAGCCTCACCTCACCTCACCTCACATCAGCACAGGGGAAAGAAAGGGAAGTCACCAGCAACTGCAGCACCAGCCGCAAGGGAACTGGAACAGGGCAAGGGAGGCTCCTTCCCCCCGGTGGGGATAGAGAAATGGTGGAGGGAGGGGCTGCAAATGTTCTTTTCCTGGCACTGGCACTGACCCTGGCCCTGGCCCTGGCTGCTGGAGACCATCCTTGCCCCCTCCCCCGCCGTCAGAGGCGTTCCCCTACAACAACCCACCGCACCCCACCGCACCTGCACTCGACCACGACCAATACGCGGTTCAAGGTTCTCTTCCACGTCCCAAAGCATCAACATCTCCCGCCCAACATCCCCTTACTCCACTGCCACCTACATATGCCATACTAGTGTACAGTACCATCCCGGCCTCTACCTGCCTCTACCTGCCTCTACCTGCCTCTACCTGCCTCTAACAAACTATGGCTGCTTCCTCCCGCGGTCTCTCCCCTCATTGGCAGCGCCGTCGGTCTCGGAGAGGGCAACAGAGGGGAATCAATGGACGCCATCTGCAGCAGATCTCAGTTGGCCAGGATATATATTAAGACATCTGGATACTAGTAACCTCTCAAATTCCTTGGTACCGCTCCGGGCGTACAGCAACTAACCGCCCTTACTTGCGCTAAGGATGTATAAGTTTCCAGAAGGGTTCAAGTGCGCTCGCTTCTCAAGAAAACAAATTGGATACGGACGGCAAGAAGTCTGAAGGTGATCTATTCTCGATGCGATATCCTCGGGTTATTATGGTCTTTGTCGATGAGAACACAACGACACAACCACGGGCAGGTCAAAACATCAAGCTGAGGTGGTCTCGGGTGCGATGTGTGTGAGAGGACTTCGGATGATTGTTTTCCGCCAGCTGGCGGGCGAGCGCGAGTTGTCTCTCATCATTTCTGGAACACCCACGAGAACGAACGGAGAGGAACAAGGACATAGCGGCGTACAAGAGGAAAGCACTTGCATAGCAAAGTAGGTAAATTGCGCGCATCGGTGACTCGGTGGAACATGAACAAGAAGTACGGGAACCGGCTGTTGTAGGATTGTTCACATCCGTCAGCCATGATGGATGGTGATATCAATAATGCACCTGTCAGTCATGAAGCTGTTGATGAATCGAGGCCGCCCGGTGCCAGATGCATGTCCTGCAGGTCGAGGGCCAGGCCTTGTATCAGAACCTGGTACTTGTAAGTACTGTACTATCCCCCCCCCTAAATAAAATGTAAGCGCACGGCCGCTGTGCCAAACTAAATGTCTGTGCACTCTACATTTTATTTAGGGGGGGGGGATAGTAAGTACCGGCACTGCTAGGGTCAGATAGGGGCCAGATCTTGCCGTCAGGGTAGGGATCCCGTCGCCTTGAAATAGATACACGTGACTAGACTATACTAGCCGCGGTTGACCGTGGCGAAGCGCTTATTTGATGCTATTCATAACAATCTCCTTAGCTCTTCCAACTCATTCATCAACCTGGAACAGCGACGCCGCGCTGCGAATAGGACGTCATCTTAAGCTTAACTATCATCTGCCCATGTTGGAAGTTTCACTCCAACATTTTCTGCCCCTTAAAATCCATCGAGTTCGGCTCGTGTCGTAAGAAACGGGCAACTGGTGCAACAACACCTGCATCTGCATCTGCCACCACCACACTCTATTTAGACTTTAAGGTTTTCTAATTACCGGTAGGAGTGCGTGGCAGTGCGTGGTACCTATAACCTTAAACCTCCTTCTTCGTTTCGACTTTCCGGTCAAAGGGAGATCGACCTTGGGATCAGGAGATCAACCCCAGACCCGACCGTAGACATGGCCTCCACCGCTTCACAGCAAGCTCAGCCTCAACCTTCTTATATCTTGCGCGGGCATGGCGCCCAGATACACTCAACCTCCTTCATACGATCCAACACTCGTCTGCTCACGGGCGACGCAGACGGTTGGATTGTATCTTGGAGTTTGGAAATCAAGCGACCAGTCGCGGTGTGGAAAGCTCACGAGGGCTCTATTCTGGGAATTCTTGCATGGGGTGCCAACAAAATTATCACGTACGTCTCCCGGTTTTGATTTTCCATTCCACTTCCCTACCCCGCCCCCCCCCAGCCTTGGGTCTATAATAAGGACCGGGGTTTCCAAATAAATTCCCGATTCGTTGGACGTACATATACTCTATTTTCAATTCAATATTTCCATTATCCAAAACATTTCCCAAAAAAGTCCTGCTCCATCTCCATGTCCCCCCGCGTTTATCAACCTCATCCCGGTCCATTAGTCCACATTGCTGATTCATCAATGTAGACATGGGAAAGACAACAAACTCATCGTTTGGAAATTGTCAGAGGATGATGAAAAATCTATGAGTGTAGTTCTCCCAGTGGACACCCCTCCAGAACCACGAGCACAACCATGGATACTCCACCTCCTTCAAGTAAACACCATGAATTTTTGCTCATTTGCAATGAGCCCAATACCTCTGTCAGAATCATCAAGTGATGCACCAGAACAAGAACAACTCCTAATAGCAGTACCAAACACCCTTACCTCAGAAACCGTAAGTATATTTTTCAACCTTGAAGCTCCCTCACCCACCCCCCCCTTGAAAAAAGAGAAGAACACCCCCATCTACTAACTCCCCTTCCAGGTCGATATTTTCCACCTCCCCTCCGCCAAAAGAATCCACACCGTCCCAAATCACCCAACATTTAAAGGCGGAATGATAATGGCCATCTCCCTCTTTCACCACCCCCTCACGCACCTCCTAACCGTCATATCTGGGTATGAAAGCGGCCACACAACAATCTCCCACCTCACTCCTACAAAATCATGGAAAACAATATACATCTCGCAACCTCATAGCCAACCTATCCTCTCTCTCCAAGTTGACTCCACAAAAACCTTCTACATTACTTCTTCGGCTGATGCTACACTTGCGAAGCATACCATTGCTTCATCTTCAAATGCAGAGGAGGGTGGGATTGAGGGTAAGCCGATAAAGGTGGTGCAGACCAGGCATTCCGGACAACAGAGTTTGAAAATCAGAAATGATGACAGGATTTTCGCTACTGCGGGGTGGGATTCGAAAGTGAGGGTCTACTCGACGAAGGGGATGAAGGAGTTGGCTGTGCTGAAGTGGCATAAGGAGGGGTGTTTTGCCGTTGCTTTCGCTGATGTTGTTTTACCGGAAAGCACAGAGAATTTAGGGGAGGGAGAGAAGGACGCGGGTGATAGGAAAGGCGGGATTGTCAAGAGTGTGGCTGCTATGACGGTTAAAGAAGAGAGGATCTGGAAGGCGAGGAGTGCGCATTGGATTGCGGTTGGTAGTAAAGATGGGAAAGTCAGTTTGTGGGATATCTATTAATTCTTTGATAAGAGAGAAGAAATTCCATAATTTAGATCTTATATTCTTACTACGTGCTCTAGTTGTAGTTAGTTCTTAAGTCGGAACTATTAAGTAGGCTTTGTCTTAGTTGAGAGACTAGTGTCTTAAGTAGTGGTTTTAAACAATAGTTTTTCAACTACTTTTTACTAGTATTAAACTAGGAATTATTTAGTTTTTTTCATATTATTACAGAGAGTTTTAGACTAGTTATAATAATCTAAAACCAATAATGACTTTAAGTATTTTATATTTCCAAAGAACCTTTTAAAAATAGAAAAAATACTTTTCTTATATTTCTCTTTACTATATATAACTAAAGTATACTAAATCTAAGTAAAAACTTTTTTAGAATTAATAAAGTAACTCTAAAAGCCTTAAAATACGTTTAGATAATTATTAGATAGTCTAGAAAGAGACTAAAGCACTCTATAATTATACTAAATAATTATAGTAGTAGTAGTAGTAGGAAAAAGAAAGGCTTATAGAGAGCCTCTATTCCCTCCTCTAAAGTACTAGTAACTAACGAAGATAGTATAATAAACTAAGAAGAGTAGAGTATAAGAGAATAGAAAGGAATATTAGACTACGTAGACGTAATAGAGAAGAGCCTAATCTAAATAATACTTAACTTAGTAATAGAGGAGAAGGGTATTAAAGTAATTATTAAAGTAGTAGGAAAAGTGCTTAAGTATAGAAGAACTAGGAAAGGAGGGGATAATATAATTATATATAGAATCCTATAAAAGGAGCTTACTATTATAGTTAAAAAGATAGGAGAAATAAAAGAGTATAGCCTAATATAAGTAGAGAGAGCTAGAACTAGAAGACTATAAAGAGAGGTAGTAACTATACTATAGAGGGAATATATAGTACTAGCTAAATATACTAGAGAGATTATAGTCTAAGTAATAAAGATAAATAAAGAGAAGGATAAGCTATTACTAAAAGAGGTAATTAGAGCTATAAATATAGACAGATATAGAATAGGAGTAATAGTAGCTTAAAAGCTCTAAAGTAGGGATATTATTATAAGATTTAAGGAAGAGAAGTAGATAGAACACGTATAAAACAATAGCTAGGTAAAGAAAGTATTTAGATAAGGAATAATAGTAGTAGTAAGAATACTTATAGTACTTATAAAAAGAGCCTTAGTAAATATACTTAAGAATAAAAGAGGAAGTATACTATAAAGTATCTCTTAAGCCTCTAATATAAGGATATTAAAGATTATATAATAAGGAAATAGATATAGAGAGTATTAGAGATAAGAAGAACTAGCTTAAAAGAACTATATTCTTAAAGTAGTAATAATAAAAGAAGTAAAGAGGCTATATATAAAAGGAATACTATAAGAGGTATAATACTTCTTATATAAAAGATACGTCTTAGAGATAATAGTATAAAAGTACTATAAGTGTTAAAAGTAGAGATATATAATATACTTCTATAAATAAGATAAGAGATATACTTAGTATATATATAAGAGGTATAAAGAGAGTAAGGAAGAGTACTTTAGTAAGAAGGACCTAAAAGAATACTTAGTAAAGTATAGGAATTATAGAGAAAGATACCTAGTATTTATAAAAGAGTACTATATAAGAGAGTAATACTATAAGTAGGTAAGAGAATAATATCTTAATAAGATAACCACGTTTATAAACCTATAAAGACCTTTAAAAAAAGGTAAGATAGAGATACTTTACTTATTTACTTTTAGCTAAAAAGAGAGCTTATAAAGCTTAAAGAAGAGGTAGAGATAGAGATCTATACTAAAGAGGCTAATAGATATAAATAAAGTAGAATATATAAATAGTAGTAACCTAACCTAGTTCCTAGAGAGGCTAAGAAGCTCTCTTAGTATAATAAGAGATCTAACTAAGGAAGAAATAGAAGTAACCTAAACCCTACTTATAAGACTACTATAAGTATAATAGTATTATACTAGAATATAAGAAAGATACTAGAAGCTCTTAATATAGCTCTAAATTATAAGAAGGAATATAATATATTAGTAATCTAAGAACTAGTATAAAATAGTATAAAGGACTCCTCTAGCTACTCTTTAAGCTTAAGATATAATATAATCTAGTTAGATAGAGTAGTAGTACTCTTTATATATAAAAGATACTTAAAAGTAAGCTAAATATATACTATAAGTAAGAACTAGGTAAGTATAATAATAGAGAAGAGAGTAGATAAGATAATAGTCTACTTAGTCTATAACTTATAGATAGAGTAAATACTAATTAAGAATATACTCTAGTAAGTAAGACTAAGAAGAGTACTTATAATAGACGACCTAAATACTTACTACCTCTTATAAGATATATATAAAAGATATAATAGAAACGTAAACCTCGTTCTTAAACTCGCTATACTATAAGTACTAAAGAGAGACATATCTTATAGTAAAGCTATATAGAAAAGAGAGGGCTCTTATAACTCTATAATTAACCTTACCTTCTTTACTAAGAATATAGTAACTTAGTAAAGATCTCTAGACCTACTAGGATTAGACTATATAGTTTAACTTTTTATAATAAAAGTAGAAGAAAGAAGAAAAGTACTATAAGTGTCTAGATTTAGCTAAAGACTAATAAATAAGATCTTAGTTAAAGTAGAAGCCTCTTACTTAGAAATACTTATAATCTAAAATATATAAGAACTTAAGAAAGTAGTATAGAGACTTATAGAAGACCTTTAAAGAATAGTAAAGGCCTTAATACTACTTTAGAAGCTAGATAGAGAGAGAGTATAGCTCTAATAGAATATAGAGGTTAAAGAAGTATTAAGAAAGATAAGGAGATATAAAAGGACTTAGAAGAAATACTAAATAAGGAGCTTAAAATAGTAGCTTAATAACACTCTTTAAAAACTCTAAATAGTATATAGAAAGGTAAAGATAAAGAGTTAGAGAGAGGTACTAGTAGAGGTAATAAAGAATAAAAGGAAACTCTAAATACTTAAGAAGTAAGTATATCTTAAAAGATATATAAGACTAAAAGTACTAGTACTACTAATACTTATATTACTTAATAAAATAAAAGATAAGACCTACTAGGAGAAGGCTTATATCTTTATAGAAAAGTTCTTTTTAGAGTTAATAGCTTACTACTTAAGCGTTCTTAATAAGAACTAGAATACTAAGAGCTTCTCTAAAAGGTACTTAGTAAGCTAATATATAACTAAGAAGTATATTAAGATAGCTATAAGATTAGTATTATAGAAAGTACTAGGATTTAATATACTAGTAAACAGCTTCTTAAAAGCTTATAATAAACCGCTTTATAAAATACTTACTATAATAGTAGAAGTAAGCTTCTACTTATAGTACTTCTTATTCTACTTCTACTATATAAAAGGTAGTAGTACTAAGAAAACTAGACAAAATAACTAAGGAGTAGAGTAAGATAGAGGCCTACTAGCTAATAGTACTACTCTTAACTATAAGTAAGATCCTTAAAAAAGTAATAGTATAAAAGCTTATATAGCTTATAAAGGAAATAATAATACTACTAAGGTTATAGATAAGTAACTAGAAGTACTAAAATATAGAGCTAGTAATTAGAATAGTAATAGAGAGTATATATATAGTATAGGAAAATAAGAGCTACGTGTCCCTAGTCTAACTAGATATAGTAAGAGCTTTTAACTAAGTAGACTATATATAGCTACTTTATATATTAAAAGAGAAAGAGGTTTTATAGTAGGTAGTAATATAGATAGAGAGCTTCTTTTCTAAATAAAGAGCTATACTATTCTTTAATAGACGATTAATAGATAAAAGAGACCTTAAATAAGGTGTTTTATAAGGATTAGTACTATTACTAATACTATTTATCCTCTTTACCTTAACGCTATATAAGGACTTAGTAAGAATTAATAGGCTTATTATAATAGGCTTTATAGATAATATAAATCTACTTATAATATTAAAAAGTATAATAGTAAACTATAGAATACTTAAAATAGTTTAAGAAGTATATAATAAGTAGATAAATAAGTAAGAGATAGCTTTTAACCTAGAAAAGATAGTACTTATATACTTTATAAGAATAAAAGTACTATAAAAAGAGATAGTCTAGTTTAAGAAGATAAGGCTTATACTAGTCGAGTATATAAGGTTCTTAGAAGTAGAGCTTAATAGAAAACTAAACTAGAAGGTATACTAAGAAAGAGTCTAAAAGAAGCTTATAATATAGACTTTTATACTTATAAGGCTTATTAGAAAAACGTAGAGAGTAGACTACTACTAAGTAAGGTAGATATATATAGTAGTAATAAGGAGTATAATAGTATATAAGGCGTTAGTATAGTACTATACTATACTAAAAGGAGGGAATATAAAGGGAATAGTAAAGAGCTTCTCTATATAATAATTAAGATGTTTATAAGTAGTAATAAGAGTATATAAAGCTACTCTAGTTTAGAGCTTAGAAGTTAAAGTAGACTATATACTAATTAACCTATATCTTAACTTATAAGTAGCTGCTTTTAAGAAGAAGTTCTAAAAGTCTAAGCTAGAGGAACTAATCTAGAATACCTATAGATATATAGTAATATAGCTAAAGAAGAGAAGAAGGGATAGACTAATAAAGGTAAGGAAGATAATACTATACTTATAGATAGTAAGGTAGAAGTAGGAAGAGAAGTAAAGAGTAGAAGGAGTAGAATTTAAGTATAATACTATACTTATAAAATAGAAGAACTACTTAGAAGCTTAAAAGAGAAAGACTTAAGAGAGGAACCTAATATAATATATAGAAGTATTAGATAAAGTAGACCTAGATAAGTAAGAGCTATAAAAGGTCTATAAGAGGCTTACTAAGATAAAGAGCTTACTACTTGTCTAAGTATAAATAGAGGTAATAAGACTAAACGCCTTCCTCTTTATAAGAAGAGTACTAAACTAGGTTATACTATAGTATATTTATATAAGTAGTAGAGAGATAGTAAAACACCTAGTCTTATTTTACTAAGATATTCTATAAGAAAGAGACATACTTATAAAAGCTTTAAGAAAGAGGATCAAGGATCTATAAGAGCTAAGAGGGGCACTAGTAGATAGGAAACTAGTATTAAGAGTAACTACTTAGCTACTTAGGCTAGAGAGACTCTAAGAGTATAAGCTAGTACTAGAATTACTTAAAGAGAGAGAGGAAAGTAAGGAAGAGGTAAAAGAAAGGAAGGAATAGAAAGAGAAAGCTAAAGTACGCTAGAAGGTAAGACCTCGGCTCTAATAATTCTAGAAGTAAATATACCTCTTATACTACTAATATATACCTTAGTAGGTTAAATATACTAACCTACTATACCCTTCTACTATATTACTAAGTTAGAGAGATAAGCTCTAAATAGATAGTAGTAGGAACTAAAGAAAAGAAGAATTATACTTATAAGGAAGCTTAAGAGGCGAAGAAGAACGAGCTAAAAGGCTATATAAACTAGAACAGAAGATGTACTACTTGCTCTTAGAGCGCGGCCTACGGCCTACGTAGCGTAAGAATAATAATAATAATACTAAATCCAAGTATTAACCTAATACTATACTATCTAAGAACCTCCTCTAGAAGACATCTTTTTATAAAAGCCTAAGAACTTTTACTTCTCTTTACTTGTAAACTAAAAAGATTAAGAAATAACTCCAAGGTTCGAGACTTCGTCGAGGATTAGAGAACTATAGAACTTGGGTTTCTAAGACTTCGGGTGCGCGGTTAAGTGAGTTTGGCTTCGAGACGGGAATTGTACACTATTTCTCGCATATTTCGATCCCGTAGATGACGGGAGAACTTAGTTACTAGGATGCTTGAGCCTAATCCTAAAAAAGCCACGTTTATCAAAATGTGGCTTCGAAAACACCATGGTCCACCAACTCTATCATCTATCGATGGAGCTCTTACCGGACCGGTTGATTTTCTTACAAGCGCTCAACAGACTATAACACACGGAACCTATTTCACTTCTTTCTTTCGCAACTGGAAGCCTCCATCCTGCAGACATAAACTTGGAATGCTCAAGTATTCTCGTCAAATCGGTCCTATTGCTAGTAAGTGGAGTGTTCTATCAAGGACAAGATTTGTACGGTTTACAATTACGCCTCATCGGATGCGACTTCTGCTTCGAAGGGAGTTTCTACTTTGGCGGGCACTGCGGCTATTAAGTTGGGAAAGAAGGAGTAGGTGTGGTATATAGTAGAAAGAAATTTTTCATAGCTCTTAATACTCTAGTCGATATCTTTCGTTATCTCAGTTTTAAACCCTCTTCTTCTCTTGACTGACCTGACCTATGCAGAAGGACGTGGAATAAAAAGTATTCACCTTCAATGATCCTCAGAGCTCGCTTAACTCCCCCACCTTTCAAAAATTGTCTAACTTCAACCCAGAAAAGTGCAAAAAGAACGGATAACACACGTTGATGGAAAGAAACCACTTGAAATGGTTGGGGATTGAGCCCAACGCGGGGGTCGAACCCGCAGCCTTGTGATGCCTATTAATCCGGAAATTAAGAGTCACACGCTCTACCGATTGAGCTAGCCGGGCGAGAGAGGTGTTATCTGTTTCAGATGCTGCTGTAGTGCTTGTTTGACTACTTGCTCTGTGGGAATCATTGCGAGAATTTAATTTTCTTGGCAAGTGGGGGAGGTAAAATTCTGATTTTTTTTTTACGGCTAAGCGAGAGGGGATCCTTGGCCTTCCTGAACCTTCAACGTGATAATAGATTAGAGCCTCTATAATAAGCTCTATGAGGATGATGGTAGTTCTTTTTCAAGAGGAATTAATAAAATATACCGTAGTTGATTCACTTAATTTTATTCTTTGACTAAGCTAAGATAAGTATAATTAATTAAGTGAGAATTCTTAGGTTAAATTAAAAAAGAGTAAGAGAACACTTTAAAGAAGGAGCGAGCAAATTAAGGAAAAATCTACTAAGATTATTAGAGCCTGTTTATTCGCGCCCTCGATTCGCGAATCTCTATATAAAAGTTAAATCGAATTAATTTAATTCGTAAACCTTCTTTTAAATCATAAATCCGTTTAGCAAAAAGCCTCTATTTATGAATCGAATCATATGAATCAAGCCTTAGTACTATATTTGTAAATCTTCTATATAAAAAAGCTCGATTCGTAAATACACCTCTAGAGTAGTATTTATAAATCAAACCTTTGATTTATTCGTACCTTATAATACTATAGTATACCTCTCTTAATACTAATAATACTATACCTCCCTCGTTTAGTATAACACTAATAATACTATAGTATACCTACCTCTCTTATTTAGTATAGTAACGCTGAACTATTCTTAATCGCAGATATACTATAGTTGCTAGTATAATAGCAGCTATATTAGTAGCTCTCTTTTTCAAGAATAACTTTCTTAAAAGGCCTTAGTATACTACGAAGCTTTATAAAGAGTAAGTAGTATTACTAATATATATTTTCAGTGAATTCTTTTTAGTAAGCAATTCACTATATAATTACTAAATAGCATAAGAATTCGATTTAGAATATCGATTCGATTTATAAGCGAATGAAAAGTGGCCCGTACTAGCTCGATTCGACGAATAAATCAAGAGTTCAAAATATAAACTAAATAGGCTCTTAGAAATTATTAAATCTTAAAATTATTCTAATAATTCTAACTAAACAAAGTTATTAATTAGAGAAATACTATTCTGTCCTAACGCTAGCATAGTACCCTTGCTAGCGTAGAAAATTAGCGAAATTTCAATATATTTACTCTTATTAGAAAATAATCGCTACCGCCTTTCTAAAAAGGTTTAGCTCTATATATAAAATCAGATATAAATAATAAATAAAGCTTATAATAATAACAAAAGCTTATAATAATAATAAAAGCAGTGTTTTGAGTTTCCCCGTCTAATCTATTATTCTATTCTTTCTTAATAATCCTTCTCCTTCCTACCTCTATTTTAAGGCTATCCTACCTAATCCTATCCTAATATATTACTTCTCCTAGCTACTCCGATCTTATTCTAAAATTTATTCCGTCTATTCTTTTCTATCCGAGGTATCGAGGTAGCCTTTCCTAGCTTATAAAAGAGGCTAGGCAGAGTATATACTAGCCTTAAATATATTATTTATAGTATTATTAGTAGATTTAGTACTTATAATAGCACGAAATACATACAACTATAGTAGAGGCATATAGGAGTGCGTATAATAGAATAACGTATATAGATACTAGGCACTAATATAAAAGAAAATAATAACTATCTCTCTACTATACTAAACATAAACGTCTATATATAAGAAGGTTAGAAGCTTCTAAGTTCTAATAATAATAATAACTAAGCCCTATCTAATATAGCTAATACTAAATAATAAGAGCTAAAAAGCTAAATATATAACCTCTAATTCTTTAGAAAGCTAAATATATAATATCTAAATCTTAATCCCTTCTATATATAAATATTAGACATTAATACCTTTAGTACTTCGCTTATATAAGTATTAGTTATTCGTAATCTTAGCCCTAGAGGTATTAGGAGTATCGGCACTACTTAGAGGTATCGGCAGTTTTACAAATACCGACAATTTAGAATAGTACTATTATATAATAATCTAGAATAGCATACTATTATATCCTCTCTCCTTTAAAAAGACTTGTCTTAAGTCTTCGGTTATTAATTAGTATAGTATTAGATCGATTAGAGTATTATTTATCTTTTTATTATAAAGAATATAAAAGTCTTACTATTATAATATCTAGTAGTCGAGGTAGAGTCGATAGCTAGTAGTATTATTATTTAGAGGCTAATCGCTCTTTATTTACTACTATATACTATATAATAATAAGATATAAATAGAAGAGAAGCTAATAATTAGCTAGTAGGTAGAAAGTAGTACGCTACTATAGAGTTGTCGTATTCTTACTATTATTATATATTATAATAGTAATTATTAAGTAATAAACAACAATCGTAAAGCGATAGCTATTATTATAAGTAGTATATTAGTAGGCGACTTTTCCTTAATTCTAACTTCTCTTCTTCTTTTCTTTTTATCTAAATAATATAAATAGTAAGAATACCTTCTAATTAGATATATCTTTATATACTAACTTATCTCCTAGAACATATATATATATTATATATATATATATAAAAGTAAGTTCTTCCCTCCTTAATCAGACCTAATTCAGAGCTAATCTAATATAGTAAAATACCTCTTCTATATCCTTCTAGTACGCTTCTAGCTACTTACCGAGTCTACTACGTTTAGTACCTTTAAGCAAAATCTTAGAACAGAGATTACGTATACGCTTTTAAGAAGCTAAAGTCGAAGAAGTATAAGTACTACGTTAAGTAGAATACTATATACATCCTAGTAAGTTTAATCCTAAATATATACTAAATCTATTCTAACTCGAGTAGTTACTATAGTTTATTAAGAAGGAGTTTAGTAAGCTTATAAGTAAGGAGAAGAAGGGGGAGGTTAAGAAGGCTACTAAGGCCTTAGATAAGGTATTAGTTATTACTAGTATAGAGGTACTAAAGAATAGTTTAGAGGTATAGTTCGCCCTTTTAGAAGAGACTCGAGCGCTTCGCGCTAAGGTTACTATAAGTACCCCTTACTTATTAAAGGGGTTTCAGTTACTAACATTTAACAGTTCTTACGCTATATTATAAAGGGTAGAACCTCTGTCTAAACCTAAGTTTAGGTCCTCTTTAAGGCCTACCTAAAGAGTTTACAAGCGTCCTCTTCGAAGCCGGTTATAGAAGGTCGTCGAGGTAAGAAGCGTCCTTATAAGAAGAAGGTAGTAGAGAAAGAGCCGATTTAGGCTCCTTATACTTAGAAGGGTAAGGAGGAAGATAATAAGTCAGAGGAAGGAGAGGCTATAGCCTAGAGAGGGTTAGTAGGCCCTATTTTAGTAGTAACTTAGTCTTAGTTCTTTACTTTATTAACTTCGAACATTCCTACTAGTTAGTGTTTTATCTTAGGTTTTTATTATAAGTTCCTTATTAAAGGTAACTAGAATTAGAGAGTATTTAATAGAGTTTTACAAATTAACTCTTTTATCTAATTCTTATCTAATTCCTATGTGTTAAGCTATTTAGAGAGGTATCGAGGTGGTCCTAGCTCTATGAAAGTCTCTTAAACGATGTAGTAAACCTTAAAAATTATCTATAAGATACTAAGCGAGATCCGAATAGTATCTAACCTAGTTCGTAGATGTTTATAAAAGAGACTTTGTTTCTAATCCTTTAATATTAAAGTATAAGTATTCGCGTTTGCTAAAAGAGTATAGTCTAATCCTATCTAGTAGGTTAGAAAAAGTTTAAAAAGTTTAAAAAGTTTAAAAAGCTTAAAGCAGAGACAGAGGCGAATTTAGAGTAGAGTTAGAAGCGAACATCAAGAGGTAACGTTATTAGTAACAGTGATAACTCAATTAAGAGCTCACTTCAGGAGCGTACTAATTCGTATCCGATTCAAATTCGAATAAAACATCTAATATACTAGATGTAAAAGAAAGTAAGTTCGTCTAAACTCAGGTCGGCGAGGACTCAGAGTGAAGTCGGAACGAAAAAGTTAATAATATCGTAGATAGTAATAACTCATCTAAGAGGTCACTATCCTTTTAAGAGCGTACTAATTCAATTCGTATCCGATTCGAAAGTTTAAATAAAAAAAGGACTTCTGGCTTAGCCAGAAGTAAAAGAAAGTAAGAAAGAGAGAAAGACTCCTTACCAGAGTCGGTAGGGTTTCAGCTATTTAAAGGCAAAGTTATAGCCGAGTTGTTATATTAAAATTCTTATCTAAGTATCTAGGGACAATAAAAGGGGTGGTGTTTTAGCTAGTTAAATGAACTTAATGCCGAATATTAAAAATGCTATCCGAAGTTTAGGACAATAAAAGGAGGAGTTTCAGCTGGTTAAATAAACTTAATGCCGAAGTTCAAAAAGGGGTATAGTTTTAGGTACGACATTTATTGGTACT
The DNA here is from genome assembly GCA_001414345.1 of Hymenoscyphus infarciens. NCBI lineage: Eukaryota > Fungi > Ascomycota > Leotiomycetes > Helotiales > Helotiaceae > Hymenoscyphus > Hymenoscyphus infarciens. The sequence continues at coordinate 108,200 of LLCB01000119.1, forward strand.
ATCGTAGGAACTGTGTTACTTAGGCCCGTAGGCCGCCTTATTCCCTTTAAGGTACTTAAGGACTTATTCGAAGTCGTCTTCTAATTCCGATTCTTTATCTTCTGATTCTACTTCTAAAGTAGAGGACGATTCTCTATTGTATTATAGGGAGTTCGAGGCTAAATTAGATAAGGAGGGGGTATTTTAGACCGTAGTGCTAATATCTCGTAACTTAGCGTTTTAGCGGGTCTTCTTATCTATAGTTAAAAGATCATTTACTATCTTAGCGAAGTTATAATTCTAGCGTCTCTTAAGAGTAGTATAGGCGTTTTAGAGCTAAGGTGTAATCTTGTTTTGTCCTATATATAAAAAAACCTTTCCGATTCTAGTATCTATCTAAGTATAGCTATACTTGAAAAGTAACTTTTTGAAGTTAATAAAAGTTTCTTTAGCGTATTCTTCTTCTAATTCTACTTCTATCTCTTTTAACCTTTATACTAGCGGCTAGGACTTAGCCTATAACTATAGTCTTTTAAATGTTCACTAGTAGAGGTATTTTTTCAAAGGAAAAGTTTAAAGTAGAGTTAGATAATATTCAATTAAGATTACTAGCGATAACTTAGCTAAGAGCTCGCTTCTAAGTTTCGTCCTAATAGAAAGCGTATTTTAACTAATTTATATCTGATTTAAGGTTTAGGAAGTAGTATAAAGTTCATTAGAGATAGAGGCCTATAAGCGAAAGAGGTCTAAACGTAGGCTTTAAAAAGTAAAGAAGGGTTTAAACAAAGGTTTAAAAGAGAGTCGGATTAGTAAGAGTTCAAAGATAGAGTGTTTATTAACTTTATAGTTCGCTTATAATTATATCTATCTTATCTAACTAATTATTTTATCCTTTATTTTTATACTACTATCTTATTAATATATCGTCTATATCTAAGAAGTCTTACTTATTATTTCGTTAAGATCTTCTAGGTCTTAGTATATAGTTATAGATCAAAGAGGGTTTAGAGAGTCTTTTAAAAAGGGGTATAGCCCTAGAAGAGGGTTATTAGAAGGTATTAAGAGCAGCTACTTATAGCTAAAAGGGGTATAAATTCGAGCTTAGAAGTAAGAGAGGGTTCGATCGAGGGTTTAAAAGAGAATCAGATTAAGAAGAGTTAGAAAGCGAAGTATTTTATTAACTTTAAATTATAAGCTCGCTTATCTATCTTTCTAGCTTAGCTAGCCGATTCCTTATTTCTTAATTCTCTACTTCTAAAGCTTATATAACCGACTATATCTAGTCTATATTTAAGAAGTCTTAATAGTCTCTTCAACTATTGTTTCGTTGAGATCTTCTTAATCTTAGTATATAGGTACTATTTAGGCAGCTTTTAGAAAGAGAGGTAGCTCTAGAAAGGCGTTTAACGCCTTATAGTAGAACTAGGTTTAATATCTTCGTTGATTTAGAAGAGAGGAGGAGTAAGATTAGATTTAAAAGCCTTCTAGATAACTATTATAAGTTAACTTATTCACCGAATCTAGGGTTATTAGAACTCTTAGGAAATACTCAGTGTATTCTAATCCCTTAATATATACTAAAACACGATTTACACTAGCTATCTATATAGATAATAAACCCTACTATTACTAACCGTCTAAATAGTCTCTAATTACCTAGCTATATAAGAATGTCGTCGTAATATTCTAAATCAAGTATAAATCAACTTCTAAATAAGGAGCAGCAACAAGCTTAAAAAGAGATATTATTAAGACTATTACTAACAAAGAAGAGTTATTATTTTTATATAATAGTACGAAATATATATAACTATAGTAGAGATATATAGAAGTGTATATAGTAGAATAACATATATAGATACTAGGCACTAATATAGAAGAAAATAATAACTGTCTCTCTACTATACTAAACATAAACGTCTATATATAAGAAGGTTAGAAGCTTCTAAGTTCTAATAACAATAATAACCGAGCCCTACTTAATATAGCTAATACTAAATAATAAGAGCTGAAAAGCTAAATATATAACCTTTAATCTTTTAGAAAGCTAAACATATAACATCTAAACCTTAATCCCTTCTATATATGAATATTAGATATTAATACCTTCAACACTTCGCTCGTATAAGTATCAGTTATTCGTAATCTTAGCTCTAGAGGTATTAGAGGTATTAGCACTACTTAGAAGTATCGGCAGTTTCATAAATACCGACAATTTAGAATAGTACTATTATATAATAATCTAGAATAGTATACTATCACAGTACTACCTAAGAAAAGCATATAATATTAGTCTCTAATCAGTACCTAAAAACAGAGGTTTTACTATAGTACTTAGTTCTAGGCGTAATAGTCTATAACAGGGCCTTCTAAATAAACCCTACTTTACTAGGTCTTACTATAAACTAATTCGCCTAGGACGAAGTAAATCAAGTACCTAGTAGAGCACTTAATTTAGTACCGTTTACTTCTATAAACTCTCGTATTTGAGCCTTAACTAGTTCCTAATATAATAGAGGTAACTTAGTACCTCTAAGCGTGGATTATTATAGACTAAAAGTTATAAGAGAAGTAGAGATTTAATAATATTATTGTTTTTAATACTTCTTAAATTAGTCTATAATATTAGTACTTTTTATTACTTTTTACTTATTTTAATATTTTTTACTTATATACTTCCTATTCTATCCTATCCTCTCTAGTACCTCTCCTTACCTAGCCCTCTCTTTTAGTCTTCCTTACCTCTTCTATTCAAATTTAGCATCTCTCCTACCTAATTCAGCCTAGCCTATAAGTGAAATTAGTCTATTCTCTCCTTTCCTAATAGAGAGGAGTAGTCTATCCTCTCCGGAGTACTAGGCTAACTAAGGCGAGGAAAGCTAAAACACTGAATAAAAGCTCGTAATAAAAATAAAAGCTTATAATAATAATAAAAGCTTATAATAATAAATTAATAAACTACGTACTATCGAATAAAGCGCTTAAAAAGCTTAAATCTAAGAAGAGTCTAATTAGGCTAGCGCTTTCTCTTTGCCTTCTATTTACGCTAGGTACTAGTATACTCTTCTACTAATTTTTATAAAACGTTATACTAAGATCTATAGTAATCTGTTTATCGACTTCTATCTATTACTCTACGTTCTCTAGCTTCCGACTTAACTAATAAGATAAAATAGCTTAAATTTACTCTTATATATAAATAGAATACGCTTACTCCTAGTAGGTGGGTATAGAAGAGTATCCCTCCTACTAGAGGGTCTAGAGGGCTAGCCTCTTAGAGAAAAGAGTAAAATGCTTCTAATAGAGTAAATAGGAGAATAAGAGAGCGAGTTACGTAGTAGCGCTCTTAGCATACTAGGGACCCCTGCTAGCGTTGGGACAGAATAGCGTAATCTATAAATTAATAATAATAACGTCCTTATATAAGCCTTTAAAAATTTCAATTCTTATAACATTTTCGTATAACATATTTAAAAACACACACTTACGACACTGACCTAGAGATGAGTTTAGACAATCAACACTTATGCGCGAAAGTTACTTTAGTTATTTAATTTATTCAGCGAAGTTCAGAGAACTAGAACAACTAAACGAGGTTACTCTAAACCTTCTCGCATAATACTTTCTCACAATCCTGTAACCAATGTCCAGGTCTCCGAGTGAAGTTTAAGTCTTAATACAATTAAGTCTCTATGTATCAATCTACCAATCTATATAATCCCCCATTACCTCAACGCCCTGCTAAAAATGACAACTTATCCACCTAATTATGATCCCCCCGACCTCACATTACACCCCAAGTTGAAAAAGAAAGAAATATGAACCTTTCCTAAGCAGCACCACCACCCTGCATCTTCCCCTTCAAGTTCGTCCACTTACTCCCAAATCCAACCAAAGCCGCCACGCCCACAGTCGCGATGGCCAACGCGAAAGAAACCGAGAGGCCATCCATATAAGCTCTCACAATCCCGGTCACCTCTTCCGCCGAGAAAGTAGCTCTAATTTCCGTGATTCCAACGACGAGAACCTTTGCGGGACTAACTGTTGGAGCAGTGATAGGTAGACGCTTAACCAATTGGTTGGCAAAAGCGCTCTGACTGGCCGAGACGAAGAACGCACCACCAATAGTTTGAGCAAAAAGGATCATGGCTGTGGCACTGGAAAGATCTGCTGGTGCGACGACAGCTTGGCCAGCGATGATGGGAACTTGGAATGCAGCGCCTAGTCCAAGACCTGCTAGTACCTGGTATCCGATCCAAGCTCCAGAAGAGGAACCAATGTCAAGTGTGTAGATCAATCCTGATCCAACGGTTGCGATGACAGCTCCCCCGATGAGCCATGGGACGTAGTGGCCTGTCGCAGAAATGACTCCACCCGAGACAATTGTAGCAATGACAACCGCGATGATGAGAGGAAGATTTCGGATACCAGATTGCGATGCTGAGACTCCTGAGACGACCTGGAAGTAGATGGGAAGGAAGTACAACATGATGAAGAATCCTCCACCCAAGAAGAAAATGAAGAGCATTCCGACGCTGATATGTCGATCTTTGAGAAGACGTCCGACGACCATGGCGCGTTCTCCTTGGAAGTATTCGATAACGCAGAAGAGGATCAAGATGGCCACAAATCCCACAAGTGTACCGATGACCGTTGAATCGCTCCAAGATTTGGTTTGCCCACCCCATTGAATTGCCAGGAGGAAACAGATAATCGCGGACATGACAACGAAAGCTCCTGGTAAATCCATCTGCAAGAACTTTTCTTTGAGTGATGCTTTCGCAGGGACGGCGTGGGCGGGTGTATTGAAGGAGAATAGAATGATGGCCACTGACACAGCCCCGATTGGGAGATTGATGTAGAAGCACCATCTCCAAGTAACCTTATCCGCAAAGACTCCGCCTAGAAGTGGACCAACCACAGATGCCAACCCATAAGCAGCGCCCAAAAATCCAGTATAAGCTGCTCGCTGAGCTGGTGGTGCAGCGAATGCAATGATCGTGTAGGCTCCCGAGGAGATACCAGCACCTCCAAGCCCGGCAATAGCTCTGCCAACGATAAGTGCTGTACTATTGGGTGCAACACCTATTGAAATTCTTAGAAGCTATTCATATGCTGGAGGCTGTGAAGGTGTACTTACCACAGATCAAACTGCCCAACTCAAAGACACCAATCGCCGCAAGGAAGGTAATCTTCAACGGAAAGTATTTATATGCCTTCCCCCAAGTCGATTGAAAAGCGCCCACCGTCAAAAAGAATGCACTTCCGTACCATCCAACAAGATCAAGACCTTTGAATTCGTCCGTAATCTTTGGAATTGCCGTGCCGACGATTGTCATGTCCAGAGCAACCTATCAATGTAAGTGGAATAGTTATTGTGAGAATGCAAGAACATACGAGGAAAATGCTAAGCAACAACGCGATAATGATAAATGTTAATCGTAAGCCGGTTTCGTATTGTATCTCAACCTCCTCAGCATCGGCATCCGCATTCTTGAAAGAGCCTTCATTATCGGTCGTTTCGTCATTGATCTTTTCTTCCTTGTTGAGCGACCCTCGTGGGGACGGTGAAATGCTCTGTAAATTTTCCGGATCCGCAAGAGTCGCCGATCTCGAATCCGTTTCAACCATATTTTCGTCAATAGGTCTATCAATTAAAATCTCTAGGTATTAAAAGCTTGCTCGACGAAAAAAAGGAATAAATGAAAGTGCTGTAAGTTTGTTCAAAAAGATAAGGCCTGTCAAGGGAATACGAGGACTACTTGTATCAACGCCTTTTCAGCCACGGTTTCAAAAGTTTAGACTCATACGGTGATATCAGAACTAACGCTTAGGCGGCAATAAGGGCGTACCTCCGCCATACACGGCGTAAGGTAAGCAAACCAGCTTACAACCAAACTTTGCTGTCCACTGAGTGTAAATAAAGAAACATGAGTGGAGAACCAAGCGAGAGCTAATGTCATGCCGGCTCCGAAAAAAAGGAAAGGAGATAAGCTTTGTCAGAACCGCACTCCCATATCCGATGCTCCGCCCAGCTTCGGCGGAGCGAAGGAGATGCAAGAAATACCAATCGTATATCCGTTGGTATAAAGGGACTTGCAGGAATGGCTGAATTGAAACGGCTTGATACGTGGATGGAAGAGGAGATTATAAATCGAGAAAAGAGCGCTTGGTGCGCCGAGAAAGGGGTAGAGCTTCCCATGAATATAGTAGGTCAAGTTGATGGTTCGTCGTTTGATCCCGGATCTGGTAAAGCCCAAAGACGATTCGCGTGCTGACAGACACAGTAAGAGCTAATACTATCCCCCCCTAATTACATTGTATGCGCACAGACATCTGCCACACTAAAACGACCGTGCGCGTACAATGTAATTAGGAGAGGGGGGCACGCGGGTGACAGACCTCTTAGCACACTAAAACTAACACTTCTTTTTCACAAATATAGTTATAATATATATAATTTATAGTATAAAAGAATCTATTAGCTTATTATTTAACTCTCTATATTAATAGAATTCTATAAAACCTATACTGAATAGTTTATAAACTTTTACTTAATATTATTCTAGTTTTTCTAAAATAAGCTTCTTAGTAGTTATATCGTTATAGTTTACTATAAAGGTGCTAGTTTAAGAGCTTATAAGAAGCTAAAAAAAGAGCTTATTCTACTTAGTAGGTCTACTTTATACTCTTTAACTATATCTATAACTTATTATTAAGATAAATTAAGATATAAAAAGAATAGAAGTAGATTTTAATATACTAACAGGTCTATTACCCGGGTGAGGGGATAGTATAAGTCGGGGATATTACAAATTATAAGTCGAAATAGCATATAGTAAGGAAACTTTTTAAGTATTTAAACCCGAGAGATATATTTCTACGAACTATTTCTACGAACTATAGTAGAAGAATAATATATAAATAGTATATCTCTTTAGTTATTCTTATACTCTACGTAATTTAGTAGAACGCGGTTCTAACCTTATATTTCTAGCTCTAACGCGACTAAATATTTAAATTATTATCTTATTCTTTAAACTCTACTAAAGTATATAACGATACTAAAATTCAATAATAATTTACCTATAATCTTATATTTAAAAAGCTCTACTAAAAAAATAATCATTTCAGCGTAAGTTAGCCTATAATATCTACTCCCACCACTTCCACTACTTCCACCGCCACTTTTATACTCTTTTATCCTTCTTTTTAATTAATATACCTCCTCTAGAATAGCGTAAGGCTAATACTAATAAGCTAGGACGAAAAAGTCTACCAAAAGAGCCTCAAAAGCTACTAAAAAAGTCCTCTCAAAGAGAAGGCCTCTCAAGTGCCTACCTTACACACGTTAAACCAAGAGCTAGTATAAGCAGTATAACATACCCATTTATAGTAGTAATTAGCTATGTTAGAAAGAGGTGGAAAGAGCTTCAATTCAGATTTTAATATCTTAGCACTCCTAAACTGGCTTAGCAGCATCGTAGTTCAAAGCTACCTAGATTTTAGTCTAAAACTACCCCAAATGAGAGTAGTTTTAAACCGGACTGCTGAACGCGTCTGCACGTGGGGTGTAAGGATAACTGAAGGGATATGAGACTTGTCGCGTGGATTCCTCGCGTTGCTTCTCGCGATTAGATTTCTCAATTCGCGTTGAGGGTTCAAAGTTGATCCGGCTCCGATTTGGCGCCGATTTCGGGTCGGGTACTATAGCCTTATATATTCATCAATATTTTGGATTTCTACGATCAGTGGTTTATAGGTAATCGCGTTGCGATTTTAGCAGGGTCTAAATTGTGCTGCCACTTTTTTTGGTTCACAGCGGGGCCTGGTTGAACCAACTGCGAATCTTTAGCACATCTGGGACTCCCAATTCACTCAGCCAGCTTCAACAAAACAACAAAACGTTCCCGAATAACAATAATCATATTCATTCAATCTCAAAAGTACAAATTAATGGTGTCAAATGGGGTATATTGCTATCATCCAGCTAGACCAGTAGCTATGCCGCGACGCAATGCGCAAAAACTCCATCGATCATAAAAAGCAACGGTGCTAACAACCATTCCGGTATCCCATATGCTGCCTGATGTCCCATATCCCCTATGATACAATTCTCATTCCGCGTTTAGCCAAGTCGTCAAATTATGCGTTTTGCTTCTGGATATCGTGCTCAGCACCACGTTGTTGAGTCTTTCCGACATCGTGCTTGTCTTGAGCAGCTTGAGCAGCCTGACGGTCCCCAGTAATACCTGCAACAGCACCACCAACAGCACCTGAAACACGGTTGGCAACACCAGAGCCGAAGTCGTTGAGTTGTCCCTGGGCTTCTTGACCCTTTCCTGCTGCATTTTGCTCGACACCTTCACGCTTGAGGTTCTTTTGACGAGAAACGTTAGCACAAGTATAAATTTGGGGAATGGTATTTTGGTGAGAACTCACCTCAGAACCAACCAAGTTTCCGAGTGTCTCTTTTCCAGATCCGACGGTTTGATTCCATGCTCCCTCTTGTCTGTTTGGGTCGTCCTTGGTGACAGCACCAGAAGATGAAGCAGAGATGGGACCCAGCTTAGCAGTTGCGTGGGATGCCTCCTTCTCGAGAGTTGCCTTATCCTTCTTGGTTTCACCGGCGTTCTGCAAGAAGAGTTAGCTTTCATTTACATATATCGTTGGAGTTCAAGTTACATACCACATCAGAAGCATTGCCAAAAAGGCTACCAGCTGCGGACTGAATAGCCCCAGTGGCAGAGTCGACGTAAGATTGAACGGTGGAAGTGTTCTTGTCAGACATGATTGCGATTTTGTTGTAATTGGTTCTGTATTTGTAGAGTTGATTTTGGTTGTTGTAGATGGAAGTGTCGATGAGTTCAGATTTTGAGAAAGATTTGGAGAGGAAGACCTTTTATTAAATATCAGGCCAACACAGTTTGTTTGTGAATGACAAGCTTTAGTTGGTTGATCACAAGGGAGCCGCCGAAGCTAGGAGAAACAACGAGGGGCACTGGAGTGACGTCATTGATGCTTTCTTCAGCCTTGTTGCGTCAATCCCCACCAAAAGAGGCACTCAACTTACCTAGTCACAAAGAGAGTTGAAACATACGTCATTTTGCGGAGAGGCTGAATCTTGTGCTTTCTCGGAGGTTCCCAGAGAAATATTTGGAACAGCTGCGGTTTCAAGGGAGCGCGTACAAGTACTTGCAGCAAGTTGATGGAAGCAGCAGGCAAAACTTTCTAGTACAATCCTGGCAGCCACCCACCCAACTACTAATCCGATCTGAGGCTTGTGTATGGCAGGGCGGAATGCCGGTCGTATGTGATGGTTTGTGTGTTAATATCTCATAGGTTTTAGATGTTGAGGGGCTGTGGTGTGGTTTTACTTTCTAAAAAGCACCTCACCACAACCCCGAAATTGTGCACAGGACCAAGTTTTAAAAAGCAGAGCGATACGCAGTGTTGTAAAAAGTTATGTTCATTCTCATTAGCCCATATGCATCTAGTGCGGGCATAAAAAAACACCTTCTCGTGACTGATCCTGTCATGCGGGTACTCCCATCTAGGTAACTCCAGTTTAAAAAAGGCCTCAGGCCTGGAACATTATGATGATGTTGTCATACCAATACCAATCCCCGCAATCCCAGAATCAAAACGAGCATGCGTCGGACTCTTGATCCCATTTCTAAGATTCTCTTGCACTTGTTGATATTTGTCTTCATCCCAAATCCACACCATCTGATGGGCATCAGTTTCCACAAGCATCGAGGTCCCCTTTAACCCTGTTACCAGCTTTTCAGCTACTGGATCTCGTTGAACACGTTTGAAGTATTTCCGGGGAAATTCTCTTCCTTCGCTCTTTTCGACTTTTCTCATATGTCTCTGCTGGTTTTCGATTTTCGATTTCTCGTGACCGACGGCAAAAATGTCTCCTTCATTAATTGCATCCACGACATGTCTCCATGCACGGCGTGACTCTAATGGGTGTTGATGTTCGAGAGGGGCAACAGTCAAAGGCGTTTTTGGTATGGTGTCGATATCAAAAGTTTCCAAGATTTTGTTGGTCTTGACCTCCTTTATCGTATATGCCCCGCTCCAGATACCTTCTGCGATATATATTGGTTCGTTCTCCTTGTCGTCCGGGTAAATAGTCGCTACAAATCCGTTTCTTTTTCCACTGATCCACCCCTTGCATATATATTCGAGTTTCGTGGTATATCCTGAGCTACTTCGGATATAAGATGTCCCTGAGAGCTCTGGTGATGGTGCACCGGTTACAAGTCCTTCGACGTGCACCTTGGGCATGGTTACCAAGTGGTCCTCGTCGTATTTATCGATATGCATAACTCCGTAACCTTTACGGTCTATGTTGACAGTGCCGCTGAAATAAACCTTGGGTATTAAAAATCCTTGTAACTGACCGAGTGTTAGACTAAATTTACTATCAAATGGAATCGAATTCTGACACATACCCGTACACCATGATCCTTATTCCACAAATTGAATGCCGTGGCAGGCGGATGATGGCTAACTTGTTCCGATACCAATTCTGTTGTCCCCGAATCATCAATCCATTTCCCTAAGAATTGCTCTCCAAGGAAAGCATTCAAAGGCTTTAATTTCCTCTTTCGCTTCCCACTTTCATCTTTACTGCTATGCTGCTCCTTCAGCGTACTCAAGAACCATTTTAGGACACATAATGAGCGCTTCTGGGCATCGTCTTCGCGAGAGGCAGCGACGAACAGACTTGGATGTTCCGCCCAAAAGGCTGAATATTCGGTAACCGATTGAGGAGATAGGAGGAAGGGAGGGGCGGTGAGGGAGGAGAGGTCGCCTTTAAATGAAGCTATCGACTGAATTGCCAAAGAGTCAGTTCGTCCGGTGTAATAAGAGATTGTGTCGTGGAACTGGACATTGTGTAACAGGACTAGCATTGTACTTTTGTACTGACCTTGATGAAGGAGAAGAGGGCCGACTTTTGAGTGGGAGGAACAGTGACCTTCTCAGAGGAGGACATGATACACAGGACTTCAAGTCTTCAATAATTGTAAAGACAGAGAGAGGGGAATTGTGTCGATGACAGAGGAAGGGATCAGGAAACTCTAGAGATTGGCTAGAAGGATCAATGAGGGCATAAGTACTCTATACTACACCAAGAAAGAAAGTAAAGTGACAAGAATTGTCGGAAAGAAACCCTTACAAAATCCACGCGCGGTTTAGCACGGATACTTGATCGTCCGGTTCTCACAACAGATGAAACCGCCAATTGCAACATGTTTCCGTCTCTGGTGGGGCGTGCTAGTGCATTTTCATTGGAGAAAGTGGCTGCGAGCAACACCATTTTTGACATGTGCTCGGCTTGGCGTGTGGCTGATGCAAACCCTCAAAAGAGTCGGAATTCCCACCAGCAATGCTCTGCTTGGAAAAGTATATCCCGCCGGCAGACTTCGTAATCTCCAGCTATTGAGATTGGAACAGGAGTTACACGAAAACTAAACAATGATTAGCGAAATTTAAAGTCAGTCGGGATTAGGGGATTGCTCCAGCCCCTGACCTCCAAAATCTCACCCAAGGAAATCACCAGCATCTGTCGCCGAAACAGACGGAAAGATGAACAGGAGCAACAAGACGTTGTATTGAAAAAGCATGCATCTACTAAAAGGAACTGAATCCTGGGTATCGTTGTAATCGTAAAGCCGTCCATCCCTAAAGTCCCACGCTAAAGAATCAAATGCCCAACCTGGCTCTACCAGATGCAGGCGTAACCAGATGCCAAAAAGAAAAACTCCACGAATCCTCTAACCCTTCCCTATGTCGTCCACTCCTCAAAATTTCATATCGTTGACATCTATGCTTTTTCGTCTCTCGCATGTTCGACTCTTGTTGCCCTTCAACTCCTTCTCCGCATCCATCAATCTCGTCTGAACCCACATCCGGTACCTCTTATCACCTCGTACGCTCTCGCAATTGAGGAGAGCCGTAAGGGTGGATTTGATTTGTTGATTGACGTCGTTCAATTTGGATTGGTCTTCTTCGATTTTGACGAGCAGGCTTTCGTCGATGACGGTCGGGAGTGATGATCTTCGTGTCATCAACTTTGGGCGTTGTCGGAATCTTGAAGCGGGGATGCTGCCTCCCCGATGGTCATGTCGATAACCTAGGGGTGGTTCAGATGCCAGTTGAAAAGTCTCTTCGGATTCCGATGACGACGATCTTGAGGATTGTCGGTATCCATCTGGGGATTGAGAGAGAGAGTTTGTTGAGGTGCCGGGCAAAGAGCTTGAGATTTGTTGCAGGTGTTTTTGGAGCGCATCGTGTTGGGAGTGAAGAAGGAGATATTTTTGAAGAGCGAAGGCTCGCTCTGGGGATTTTTGTGTGGGATCCATGTTTGTGTTCGTGATTTGTGTTGTTCAAGAGTGGTTGTAAGTGTTTTGGTCTTGGGGTTTTGGGTTGATTGTTGGGTGTACGGACGGAAGGTGGTTGGTTTGTGGTGTGATATAAATACCACAGATTTGGCAAGAGTCGCCTAACAAAGAGACTCGGCAGTCATTGGAAGTTACTGTTAATCGAATTTCGATTCACTTGCCAAAGGTAAAAGTTGGAGCGTGGAAGGAGCATGGAAGGAGCTTTTATGGAACAGACTTATGGCTGACGTCGTTTGCCAAATTATGATGTACACTTGTTATTCCACACCTCACTCCGGAGAATTTCTCATGCCTGAGAGGCACAGTAGCACGCAAAGTTAGACAGCGCCCAGTAATTCCTTCCATAAAAACTTCTTCTGGGACACGAGGGAGCTCGTTGATTGGCTTCGCTGCTAGCCTGATAGTTCCCTTCCTTGGTTCTGAGTGAGCCTGCCAGGTTCCCAAGACCCGGATATGACGTTGAGCCACACTTGGGCGCCACAGTTTAAAGTGGATCAGTTGACTTTCCGGAGTGACCCAATGATCAGCCAATGATCGAGCATTTACCGCCCATCATTTACCGTATCTTATGTTGAAAGAGTCTCCATTGGGTGTGCGAACTCGATCCGATCTCCTGTAACAGACTGTTACTGCTGACGTGTTTTATACTCGTGCTTTTGCTTCTAATCAGCAGTCATTTTCTAGAAACCCCTCTTGTACCTTTGATTTGGCTTTGGGTTAACACAACAGGGCTTGAAGTACAACTCAAGTGATTTTGCTGATATCAAGGAGCAGTTATTTAGTAAGAAAGCTCTAGAAAAATGATAGTAATATCTGCCGAGTGCGGCTATTACCGGAATTTACCACTATACAAGTGAACCGTACACCAAGTTACAGCTATGAGCGAGATCTTGGAAGGCAGGTAGATCTTTGGAAAACTTGAAAATTTGGAGGACAAAAGCAAGTAGAAATGATCGAGGAGCAAGGCAGGAGCATGAATGGGATTGTTTCTTTTTTGATAGAGGTGGACCTGAAAAGCACGATATAATTCGATTAAAATCAAGGTCGGGCCTTCTCCAAACCTCAGTAACACAAGAGGGTACACGAGGTTACTTCTTGTCAATCTTGACGAAATGTGTAACCAAAACCCGACAACTCACAACGAATGTAATTCTTTCCTACTGTAGAGCTTGGATGTGTACCCCATCTAATTTTTATTCCAGTTCTCTACAACATCCAGAACCAAATCAGGATTTTCACCTTACTTTACTTGAGTAGGAGAAAGTGTACAACCACTGTTCAGTCCCGGTCCCATAATTATTACCCATTTGGATCGTTGTCAATATCTAATCGCTCGGTCCACCTCTCACCTAATCCGCTTCGCGTATTAGGTGAGGGAGGGCAATACGATAAAACCAGCAATACGACTACTTTTGTTTTACACCAAAATCGCCTTAACTAGCCTCTAATAACTCCTCACCTTTGCTACTAAAACTACTCTAATATGCTCCTACTATTAATATATAGCTTAAACTTATATTTAATCTTTAAAATATAATTATATCTTCTATATTCTAGGCTTTACTAAATTTTTCTAGAGATTTAGTAGTAGCTTTCTTAGAAGTTAGATTTAAGAACTAGATAGATACTAAATAGATAAATCTTACTTTATATTTCTATTTATTAAGGTTAAAATAAGAGACTCTAATTAAAATTAGAATATAATAAAGCGTTGTTGTTTTGTTATATATTTTTAAAAACAACGTATTTTAGTGTAAACTAAAAGTGGTCGTATTGCTGGTTTTATCGTATTGCCCTCCCTCACCCAATACGCGAAGCGGATTGGGTGAGAGGTGGACCGAGCGATTAGGTGTTGGGTTCAGGTTCCCCGCCCCCGTCGTTGCCGCATTTCCCGCAAAGTGTGGTGTTCTTGGCCCTCAAGTTGCACCTTTACCTCTCAACAGCTCAAATGTGATATGTCGACAGTAGGGTAGCCGACAGTGTGCTCTGTGACGCAGCACCTTCGAGTATGAAGGAACAACCGGGTTGATCTCTTCTTCGCTCCTCGTCATCATCAACGTGCAATGTGCAAATCCTTAGGCACCGGTGTCTCCAAACTGCGACCAAGTCTCCATCTTGGTGTGCGAGTAGACCTCGACTCCGAGATCCGAATAGCTAGGCGTTTTCGCGCCGTGCTCGAGGGCATACGATAAGATGCGGGTCGCGTTGCGGCGGAGAGACTGCGTGGCCATGAGGGATTTAACCCGTTGTGGGCGATTAGAGGGGATTTGGGGTAGCGGGGGAGGTGTGAGAAGGCATGTCAGTGGATGTTACGACTTTGCCATTGCGAGTTCGTGGTTTTCTTCTTCTTTTGACCTACGGTTAACTGAGGCCGCAATCGGCTGGTAGAAGTAAAGAAGGATGATTTAGTACGGCCATATATCAGCACATCACGGTGCTGCTTGTACCAATTGCATGGGTAAAAGTTCGAGCCATCCTTTTACGTAAGATCTTACATTCATCAGACGATATGGTGCCAGACGTCCTGGATTAATTAACTTGATGGTTTTAGGTGAACCGCAATCACGAGGAATAACAAGAGTTTTAGTAGTCCTAAACTTCCAATTTGGTTCTTCGAGGCTTTACCTACATGGTGAGTACAGACCAAAAATAGCGGATGAAACGAGGCTCTGCGGCTGAACTCTGAAGGAAGGGCGGAACGCAGATTACCTATCAAAGAAGGAACGCAAATCTGCCATAGCCACGCTGACAGCGACGATAGGCTATTGGTGAACTCAATGGGATTCTTGTACACCCCAAGTACTATGTCAGATGCCCCAAAGAATGGCAGCTTTTCCTTTCGGTTGTTTGCTTGCGGAAATTAGGAATGTCTTCTTCTTATCCTGAGGTAGTCCACCTTGTTAAATCCCCTAGAGTTTTATGCCCATTTGAAGGACTCCACTTTTAGTTTCGAGAGACTGGCTGTTACTCCTCCCGCCCTCCTTGAGTATCACAAGAAGGCTATCGAGTTATGGAGCCGTAAGCCAAAGCACTGCAAGAGTTCTGGACGAAGGATTCAAGCCACCCGGGCTGAAGGTTGCTCTCTATAAGCTTATTCCAAATTGTCTCAAACATACGAGTTTTCGCGGTTCTCCTTGTTTGTGTTAAAACAAGCTTCATCTTATCTTTTTGTTCTTTCGTTTTTTCTTCCTCGTACTGTAGCAGATGTAGCTGGGACTCTGCTAAAATGTTACCCACCACTGTCTTTATAAGCTTTACGGGCTCCTTTTTTCTCCTTTCTTCGACCCTCCTTGATCAAGCTTTTGCCTTACCTGGTGCCCGACCAGCACCTAGAGAACATGCTCCTTACGTAGCAGCAAAGGTTACTCCTAGGTTTGCCCCACAGTCTGGCACTTACAGACCAAGAGCTCTGGCTCCCTTTGGTAACAGTTCAACTGTATCAGTCACCACCAGCAAATCATCCGCTTCTACTCCTACTGTTCCATTTGGAGTTATACCTACGGTAATCTCGGGTACAACATACAGTTTGACTTATGTCTCGACCACTGCTACCAAACCAACGACAATAGTCGAGTCCAACTCCCAGACGACTACGACCGCGACCTATTCGTCTGGGGCCCCTATTTGGATTGTACCTATCCTACCTCCAGGTTTTCCACTCCCACCGCCTCCTCTCCCTCCAATCGCACCACCACCAGGGCCAGTTGAAGGCGGAGGTCCTCCTCCTGTTGGTGGGGGTTGTGTATTTGGTTGTGGAGAGGGAGGTGATGACGGAGATAACCCAACCACCGAAAACAACTCTCAGTCTCACACCTTAACAGCTTCGAAAACGTCGACTTCGACATCCAGCTCATCATCAGTATCTGGGGCACAATGCTCATTTGGTTGCACAGCTTGTCTAGCTGGCCGCGAAGCTGCACCCACCGCCACTCCAAACAAACCCAAGCGAGAGATTGGCAACTTATTCCAATATGGGGCCATGCTTAAGAAACGTAACGTCCCGATGGGAGACGGTCTTCCAGATCTTTTCAACGAAGTGAAGGGCGCTGGAAACACGGCTAAAGTCGAACTTGCATCTAGATCAGCTACTGGTGTATCATCCTCCCAATTCATCACGTTCGACAACGCAGAGCACAATATATATGTTTCTGGCTTGGAGGGTTGTACCTCGGTTATTGTCGTCTCTCGCAAAGGAGCTTGGGCAAGTCACTTCTGGGAAACTCCCGCTTTCTCTTTTACAGGAGCAAATGACAGGTTCCAGGCTGATGTGCTCGATTACTTAAATACTGATCTTGGATCTCATCGAGCTTCTTTCGATGATAGCGGCACTGCAAAGATTTATATTATGACAACGACGACCCAGGATAACAATTTGAATGGCCCTGGCGCAGCCGACAATGGCAATTGGCCGCCAGAGTATCCCGGAAGAATTTCTCAGATTACAACATTGTTGAATGGAATGCTTCCAGGGGTTCCTATTGATACCTTTGTCTACCAGAGACAGCGAGATGAGAATCTTCTGAATAGTAACGTCTATGGGAAAGCAATTGTAAGTCAAATGTCTGGGCTTTGTTCCGCGAGCACCCCCGTCTCCAATACTTTTTCAGAAATTATAAAGCGATTATCGATATTGTCCGAGAAGGTTTAGAAAAATTAGGAAGTCAACTACTTGATTATCTTAAACCTTCTTGAACAATACTGCTTAATGTTCCAAGTTTCCTCGAACAATTGTTCTAAACCTCCTCGATCAATCCATGTCAGGTACACTCAGAAAAACTTCTGTTTCCATTCAAGCAAACCTCTCCCTCATACTTTTGGACTGACACCTGCCTAGATAATGTACAGCAACGCCCAGAACGAGAACCCAGATAATTGGGAGGATGAATGGGATCCACCGCGACATGTGTGGCAAGTTTACACTCAAGGCAAACTCATCGGTGAAGACAACTGGATCCCCTGCACGAGTAATCAAAAGCGTGCTCCTGGGGATTCATGCCCACTCAGTAGCAAATCTTCGTCGGCTTCCAAAACTTCAGCTCCTACTTCTTCGGCCACGAAGTCAAACTCTGCTTCTACGACGAAAACCAGCTCTTCTTCTGCCACAAAGCCAACCTCTATACCCTCTCCGCCCACGACAAAACCTAGCTCTACTTCATCCACGAAATCAATCTCGCCCCCTACAATAAAACCAAGCACATCAACAAAACCAAACCCTCCCCCAACACCAACATCAACCAGCACACCCGCACCCTCAACGCCCACACCGGAACCCGTTGATCCAAACAAACCAGCAAATCTCAAATGCCACGGCCCCAACACCCCAAGCAGCCTAACCTCCTTCAACGGAAACGACGCCAACGGACCCATCAACACCTTCTGCACGGAGTGGATAAGTGATTACACCTACTCGAACAGCCGGGTTAGCATGCTCAAGGATTATCCAATCGATGGAAAGGCCTGGTATGAATCTTCGAAACTGGTGGAATTCCAGGGGATCGTAAGGGATTATAATCAAGCGAAAGCCGATACGGACGAGCAGAAGAAGCAGACTATTTCGAATTGCGTGGAGACTTTGACGAATATTCTGTGGTATTGTAAGTTTATTCTACTGGAAATGAATTGATATATGCTAATGTTTGTCTAGGTGATTATGGGAGTGGTGTTAAATGGGGTGGTGTTGGCGAGTTTAGCGGGCAGATGTTGGGGATTGCGGGGAATACTGGGTCGAGGACTTTGCCGTTAGGCAACTGAGAGAGTAGTCCTTTTGGTCATAAATTCTCTTCAGTTTTTTCTCTCCTGCATTTATATACCTAGGTCAACTTAAGTGTATTTTCATCTGTCGCACTCGAAACTCCTAGACTGCATTTTTTGCTAGCAGGGGGTCGCTACTAAATAGACTGCAACCAAGTTGCTGCTTATGTTTGCAATTTGAATTTAAAATGAAATAGATTATTATTTTCCCACTGATTCCGTCTTGTAATCGAAACTCGTTGGTCCAAATTTCTAGGATAATCGAAGCTGATTGTTCCAAAGGATCTCGGTAACGAGCCAAATTGCTCTAAACCGTTAGGGTAATTACTTGAATTGCACTAGATGGTTAGAACAGTGAGAATTGTTTACCGCCCATCGTGAGCGCCCCTCTTGTTGGTTGGCTTAATGAGGAAGTTGGTGGGTGTGCGCAAGATAGCCAAAAGTGGAGTCAAAAAGAAAAATCCAAAACTCAACATCAAGCTGTACCTCATCCCACCTTCATCAATTCGAGGCGGTACCTCCGACGCAGTATATCCGAGACAATTCTTGGCTGTGGCAACGAAAACCACCTCAAGTCACACAATAACAAGGGGCCGAACACGAAAACCTTATCTTCATTCGAGCGCATATACATAAAAAGGTTACAACGGGTTTACCCTTCCGTTCGTTTTTACCTTGTCCTTTCTCCTCCTCACTGGACCTAAAATGCAAGAATTATTCACGAATCAGAAGCCTGGAAAGCTTCGCTTGAGCAGGGTGATAGTGGGGAAACTCGTTCAGCTCGTTCTTCCCCGCACTATCCCGGACCTCAAACATCCCCATGCATAAATTTCAGATTTTGATTTTGTTGTACTTTGTAGGATATGAAGTACGATGCATTCTTTCATTCTTTCATTGCGAGATTGCGGTTGTGCAGAGAGGGAGAGGAAGGGTATGGTTGTTATGCTGCAATGCCTCTGTCGTCTCTCTCTTCTCACCTGATTTCCATTTTCGTTTTTCCAATCCAACACTAGAAACAAGTCAGAAGACAACGCAAGAACAACTTCCTTGGTGGAATATCCCCCGGTTCTTGGTTTTCAAAGGATAATGTCCATCCCCTCCCCTGTCCACGTTAGCTTCTCATACGGATTAACCATTTGGAGCTTTCAACATATCGTTAATTTACCTAGGCCATATTCCACACTCTCGAGACGAGGTTTCTCTCGTGACCCCATTTTTGTTATGCCTTCTCCGATGCCCCAATGCCTGGAGTTTGTGTGTTGCCT
Organism: Hymenoscyphus infarciens; assembly: GCA_001414345.1. NCBI lineage: Eukaryota > Fungi > Ascomycota > Leotiomycetes > Helotiales > Helotiaceae > Hymenoscyphus > Hymenoscyphus infarciens. The sequence goes on from LLCB01000119.1 coordinate 127,611, forward strand.
GTGGCACCTGCATGGCGTGAGTAATTGGAGGTACAAGGCTGTGAATCGGGAAACTCGATGAATACTCGTAGCGAGATTGGAGAGGGATGCGGTGCATGTGTTTTCTTCTTTTGCAGCTTCATCGCCTATCTTTTTGCCTCATCAAGTGGTGCATCTCGAGCCCTGTCTGAAACAGAAACTAACACTTGCGACCATCTCATTTCTTTCTTGGTACTTTAACAATTGAACTAACAAAGTACTTGCAAAGTACTTGCAAAAAAACGAAGCAGACGACACATCCACAATGTGTCAAGATGTCAGTCAATAAGAGCTCGTCCGAACACCCACTTAGGCGCTGCCAAGCTCTTCATCTGAACTTGTCTTCCAACTGGCAAGCATACAAAAGCAGAGACGACGAAAGGAATGAATGCTTTCAAATACCCGCTCTCCAAAATACCCTCACCTATACCCAGAAAGCCAACAACCTTAATTCCAATTCCTTCCAATGGCAAGTCTCTCAGTCTCCAATTAACCTTTGCTGTACCCCACAAAGACCCATACTCCCTCCGGACGCATTTAATGCGGACGCGTTCACCCTCGGCAATGTGCACCTGCCGGAATTCGCGAGGCATAAAATGCCCCCGAAGATCCCCATTGCCAGGCTCTTGTGGGAGTGAACAGCAGTCCCAAGGCCCACAAGGAAGTTGCCCTTCCATTTTCCTGGGATGCCAAATTCCCACGAATGAGTGCTTCATGCAAACAATGCCACCCCTCAAATCTGAAGGTTTGTATAAGTAAATGGTGGGTGGACGCTCCGTTCGAGTTTGGATCCTTTCTCCACCAGCACATTCTTTTTCTTGTAAATATGTTGTCCTTCTTTAAATCCCTCTCGCTGGTTTCTCTGTCGCTGGCTTCGTTGGTTCAAGCTTATTCCGATCCGGGAGCTTGTTCTGGAGCTTGTTGGGCTCATGACCCGGCTGTTATTCAACGGTCTAGTGATGGGTTGTACTTCAAGTTCAACACTGGAGGGTCGATTGAGATCGCTACTGCGACCAATTTAGCTGGACCATGGACCATTCAAGGTGTTGCTTTGTCTGGTGGAAGCACAATCAACCAAGCTGGCAACACTGATCTCTGGGTAAGTCCTCTGCTTCGTTGTTGAGATCTTAATACTGATGTGTTTTTCGTCCCCAGGCACCCGACGTGAACAAAGTTGGGAATCTTTATTACATGTATTACGCCGTCTCGACCTTTGGTTCTCAAGTCAGCCAAATCGGACTCGCGACGTCTTCCACTTTGATGCCAGGAAGCTGGACCGACTTGGGTGCGACAGGTGTAACAAGCAAAGCTGGGTCCGCATATAATGCCATCGATGGGAACTTGATCACAGTCGGCAGCAGCCACTACCTAAACTTTGGATCTTTCTGGGGAGACATCTACCAAGTTGGACTCAATGCCGATGCTAAAAAGGCTGCAACCGGGGCCACCAACATCGAATACAAGAGTGGAGGCACCAGACCAAGTGAAGGAAGCTACATGTTCTACTACAGTGGTTACTACTATCTTCTGTGGTCTTACGGGATTTGCTGTAATTATGATACGTACGTTGCGAAACCCCATTGCCATCCCAACACCTATCACACTTACTAACAAAACATTCTCTCCAGTTCGAAACCAGCCACGGGAGCGGAATACAAGATCTTGATGTGTCGATCAACCTCTGCCACCGGAGGATTTGTTGACAAGAGTGGTGTCTCTTGCACAGCTGGTGGGGGAACCACGTTGCTCGAAAGTCACGGAAATGTCTACGGTCCCGGAGGACAGTAAGTTTTGGTACCTCCCTCGGTTATTTGTGTCCGGTGCTAATCAATGAACAGAGGTGTTTTCACCGACTCCAGCAAAGGACTTGTCCTATACTATCACTATGCCAACCCCAACGTTGGCCTGGGAGACGGAGCGTATCTCTTTGGATACAACACCTTGAAGTGGTCAGGTGGATGGCCTTCGGTCTAAACAAATGGCGCTCGTTCGTGAAACGATCAGCTCTCAGCCAAAAACAAGTATCCGTAACTACGGAGTACACTCGTCTTGTCTTACCTTGCGCAAAAAGACGATCTTGTGGACTTGCTAGCTTCACATTCATCAAGTGGGATAATTATCGGTTTGGCTGAGCTGAAAGCTCATCAGGAGGCTTTTGGCTGCGAAAGGTTTCACGGATAACGACATCGTTTCCGGGGGGTCCACGGGGATTTGTTTTGGGTGGTGTTTCTCTTCTTGTACATACCGACGCCTTTGGTCTTTCGAGGACAGATATTTTTCTCCTTAGTATTGATAATCAAACCAAATTTTCGTCCGAGTAAATGATGATGATATTTTATTGAATGATCGACATATGATTTCGCGTACCTACGTGTACAGGGGATCGCACGCGAGGTCAGGCATGATTGATGAAGATTGCAAGGTGGCTGGGAAGAGCCTGCAGTGTGATGACGCTACCCCCTATTTCTCCAGGGCTTGAAAGCTGGTGATTGGCGTGTGCCTGGTCCGCGATTCGTTTTGGTGGGGTGGAGTACAGGCTATGAGAGCCTATGATTTTGGGGTGGGAGACAGTGGGATGAAGACTGAATGAGAGCAAACAGGTGAACCGTGGACCCTGGAAGTGAAGCCTGTGATGGAGTCATCCGAGCACCCTATTGGGTAGCGAGGGAGCCTGTGCTGTGCTGTGCTGTGCTGTGCAAACGGGCTTGAGATAACCAAAAAAACCTTGCTGGCCCTGGCCCAGGCCCGACTTCAAACGAAATTCCCAACCTCCTCTAATTCTCCGAATCGAGTCTTCCCCTCCAAGAAACCTTTCCTCACTCTCACAGTCAACAAAACAACAACAACAACAACAATCAATAAATAAATACATACACACCACGCACATCCCCTCGTCGGAGCTTCGACGATCAACACCTTCTTTTGTACACTATTCCATTCATAACTGCACCTGTGTCGCCGATATGGTTCACGTACCACTCGACACAGAGAACACGAGAACGCCTCGGTAGGACGTCGACGACGAGACCACGAACACGATAACCTGGCAGACGAAGACGTGCGAAAACCTGCGAATTCTCTGTCAAACCCGCCGAAAGCGAACAAAGACATAGCTCCAACCATGGAAGACGCTCTGGCCGACTTGATAGGCCGCATTCCTCAACGTTGTCCTACACCACCAACGCACAACCTCCAGTGTTGTTGTGGCCGGAAAGATTGCGCATACCTGGAACACAACTGCTCGGCTCTCGAGGTTCTGGAGAGAGAGGTCCATACAGCAGCCACACTCGGCCAGGTAATATTCACATTCCTGGTCCCACCTCTTTGTCTTGCTTGGAAATTACGGGTAACACCCGGGGGTTGGCATCGTGGGATTTGACGTTATGTTGAATCCTTCTTATTCAATTCAAATTCCTTCCATATTTGTCATATCCAAGTGTTTGGGTTCTCGAAATCATGTATTGAGTCCCAAAATGTCCAAATCGCTGACCTTTGCACTGCAGGCGCTCCTTGTGCGCCATGAGGCCTACATGCACGATGCCGAACGAGATCGCATGGAGATGAACGGGAAAATCGACCAACTCGAGCACGAAAAGAAGCTATTGGAGGAGGAGAATGCACGGAATGCAGATGAGAACCGGTTGCTGTCAGATCAGTTAGACGGGCTCAACACTACGCTCGCCGATTCCGAAATCCACATCAAGTCCCTCGAGTCGACCCTCCATGCAACCCGCCAGGAGTTACGACGGCTGGAGGCACTAGCTTCCAGAACACATGATCTAGAGATGCAGTTGGCGGCTGTGGAGCAAGAACAGGATCTATTACAGAAGACTGTGGCAACAAGCGAAGCCGAGGAACGATCTGCGATTCAGAGATGGAAGCAGGCTGAACGGAGGCTATACGATTTACAGGACCAGCTGGAGCGGATAGAATGTGAGGCGAGGGAAGAAAGGGAACGGCATGTTGAGGTTCTTGGACGTATGGAACGACAGCGAGTTGTAGGAAATGAATTGGGAACTGCTGCTGGACGACTCAAGGCAGCTGCAGCATCGGCAACGGGTGGCTCCAAGAATGGTACCAATGTGGTCTCTCACTTTGTCAAGGACATTCTCCAGGACAACGCGAACCTTCAACTAGGGATCATGGAGCTTCGAGAGATGTTGATGAATTCAAACGACGAGGTCCAGGCATTGCGGGAACAATTGTTGTTGCATCAACCACTCGAAAATGGCGAAGGGGCGAAAACCCCGACTTTGGGTGATGAAATTGCTTCGAAGCAGGAATCAACACCAGCCATTTCTCAGGCTCCTGCTGCCCTTCATATCCATCATCACTACCATGCCCCAAAGAAAGAAGAAACTCGACGCCCAAAAAAGAAACGATTGTCCCTTACAGCACAAATTTTCACTCCCACCAGGAATGGTCAAGCTCCAAGATCCCCAAGAACGCCGCGAAATCAAGATACCGCCAGTGCGATACTTTCTCAAACTTCGGTAACTATTCCAGCACCCCATACCCCAACCAACCGCTGGTCTATGCTGTCTGGCGGTATGTCAGACTTTGCTCCCTCTTCTGTACCAAGTTCACCGCAATCGACGTACCGTAATAGCACGCTCTTTGATAGAAATTTTGACTTGGATTCCTCCCGACCAACATCCCCTGGTTCGAGTATCGATCCCATGTCACCGCAATTCGCTCCCATGCGCCATCGGAAGAAGGTATCCGATGTTTCGACCAGAAGTTTTGGAGCTGGAGTAAACTTCCAACCTGATAATGTTATTCAAGAAGAGGACTACGATGTCCAACAAATTCCGGACCTGCGGACCCCAAGATTGCCATCACTGAATATTGATACCAGCTCTGCGCAAGCTTCCCAAGACGTAGAATACCAGACAACACTTGACGATAACTGGAACGAATCATTCCAGCCTACCCTCCGGCGTACATCATCGCACGAATCCATTCTTTCTGTTTCCGGGATCGATGTTCACACCTTGAAATCGCGTCCCTCGCAGCTAGCTATTAGATCAAACAATTCGCTCTTCCTTCCCCGCACCCGGCTTAACAGTCCGACGTCAATGGTCTCTGTCAATACAGAAATCACTGCTCAACCGACCCTTTCTCGTTTTGGGCACGACAGTACATCGTATCTTCGTTCAAGCATACAGGGGAACAATTCAGATGCGAGATCCATTAGCTCCGGTGGATCGATGGAGAGCACAAACTCTCGTGTTGGTGGAAAGATTGGCGGTTGGGTTTTGGGACGATGGGGAGCTACTCCTACGAAATCCGGAGCGTCAATTCCGGCACAACAGAGAGCTGTTAGTACACCACCTACATCGCAAGATCCTTTGAAGGCATTTATGGCTAGGCCACCGGGTATAAATCAGAAAGGGCCCATACCTGGATTCGTCAGGAAGGTTTCGAAGGCACCGAGCAAAGTCAGGTCGAATTCTGTTGATCGCGAAGCGTTGAACGAGATTTTGGGCGAAATTGGTGGGATGGGTCTTGGGTAGAAGATCAATAGTAATTCAGGATGAGGAGAAGCAGAGAAGGATAGGTGCACAATGTTGAGGACACTACATACAGAACCATTTTTCATTCTTCTTTTTCCTTACTTTGATTTTTTGGAGCGGGTTTCGCGTGCATGGATTGGTTCCTCAGGGTTTAGGATGGCGTTTTTTGGGTCTGGATGGATTCGTTTCTTGAGAATTTGGGATATACCCCCCGCTGGATGGATGGAAGAAAGGTTTAAAATACCTCTGATGCGTTGCATTGGAATGTGAGATTGTTTATTGTTGTTGCTTGTTGATTGGTTGGGTGTGTGGTGTGTAAATTGCTAATCAATGGGGAAGTGAGAGCGAGAGAGCGAGAGAGGGGAAGAGAAAACCTACCTAGCATAACGTATAATATAATGATTGACCCAAGATAATTTATTTTTTGGCGGTTGAAATGTTTCATTGAATGTGTTTTTACTTGGAATGTGGATGGGGTTTTGACCTTGACCAGGTGTCGAGCCGAGTTGCAAGTTAGCCGGACCATTGTCGAGTAAGCTAATGAATATCCAGTAAGCCAAGGAATAAGCTGTCGAATGACCAGTAAGCTGAATCAAAGTTTGGGAGTCGAAAAGGGGTAGCGAGTAAGATAGCGAAATGCGAGTAACCCTGGGCAAAGCATCGTGTTTGTGGTGCAGGGGGGGGGAGGGTCGTGAGCAAGTCTAGGGTTTTTTGACTTGGATTTAACGCCGGTAATTCAATTTTCAAATTTTCAAATTTTCAACATGTCAAGTACGCCTCCTAAGAAGACCCCTAAGCTATCATCATTCATCTTTCCACTTCGACGCCCATTTCCGTATTTTTCTTTCGCAAATGTCCATGTAAGACTTACAGGGGTAGGAGTTGTTTTCTGTTCATCTTTGCTTTTTGTTTAGGTGCGTATTTTTTTTCAGGGGCAAGTGCAAATGTGTTTTAAAGCGGAGGAGGGGAGGCAGAATTGAAAGATTTTAGCTTTGCATGAACAGATAAAATTCCACTCATTAAAATCATCTCAATTCCTAATACCATCAAGGTCCTGTTGTCTCGTTCGCATTCATATTTTCCTCCATCCATTTCGTTCGTCGACTCCTCGGATCACTTCCTTTGACTCCGGTCTCCTCTCAATTCCTTCATCCCGTCATTTAAATCGTAATCTCGGCCGGAACACTTATCTCCAAAACATCAACTCCCTTCTCAATCTCGCTCTTACTAGGCATCTTGCCCCGTCTCATCAACTCAGAAGACTGTGTAACCACAGGATCAACCTGCATGGAAGCAACAGCCACAACCTCCTCGCCCTTCGTATAGTATGCCACAAATTTCCCCTCATCGGGACTTCCCTTGAGCACCAAATCATCCCATCCATTGACCGTGTTTCCACAGTAGCGCAATTGACTACCCAATGCAGACCAGAAAATGGGGATGAAAGCTTTGGGCGAGGCGGAAGGGTTGATGATGTGGGATGCTGCTGCTCTTCCAGCGTTTTGGGCGACATTCCAGTGTTCAATTCTTGTAAGTGCTCCCGAGCCACCAGGTCCGTGGTACGGATAGGTTGCAATATCTCCAATTGCGTAGACGTCTTGGTGACCTTTGACGAGGAAACTCTCATTTGTCTCCAGAGAGCCGTCTTTGAGGAGCTCGACCGCACTGTTGCCTTTGAGGAATGTGGTTGCTGGTGCTACTCCGGTACCCAAGATGACCAAGTCGGCTTCGAGGGAGGTGCCATCTTTGAGGAGGACAGCTCCTACTTTGGATGGGTTCGAGGAGGAGGGAGTGGCTTTTTCAACCCCGGCGGAGAGTTTGAAGTCTACTCCTGCTTTTACGAGGGACTTTTGGAAAACTGCTCCTACTGAGGCACCCATGATTCGCTCCAAAGGGGTGGATTCCATGCCGACGACTGTTACTTTGTTGTCTTTTGCAACGGCGTTGGCTACTTCCATGCCGATGAATGAACTTCCGATGATGACAATCTTCTTGTTCTTCTCTCCGATGGCGGCAAGGATATCTTTGACGTGAGGAATGGTTCGGAGGAGGAAGATGTTACCGAGTTCCTTGAAACCTGGCAATGGGAGATTTCTTGGTGTTCCTCCGGTGGCCAAAACTAACTTTGTATATGCGTATGAAGAACCACTCTTGGTAGAGACCTTCTTGCTGGAGAAATCCACATCTGTCACTTCGTCGTTGACGACATCCACCGAGCCCTCTTTGAACCAAGCAGCATCTCTCAAAGCAATCTTCGCTGGGTCATCGATAAGAGCTTTCGATAGCTTGGTGCGATCGATTGGTGGGTATCCTTCGCTACCGATCATTGTGATAGAACCACTGAACCCATTTTCCCGGAGAGCTTCGAGAGTTCCCAAAGCTCCACTTCCTCCTCCGACAATAACGACCTTCTCGGACCCGCCTGCCTTTCCTGAAATACGTATCTTGGGCTTTCGACGGGAGGATTTAATGTTCTGTTGTTCACCGGTGATATAAACAGCACCGCTTTTTTCGGACAGCTCGAAGGAGGGAAGGGCATCAATGGCTGGTGCATTTTCAATGTCACCGTTCGACGCTTTAAAGCACGCTATTTCCATAGTCAATAACAAGAACTAGTTAGAAGAAATCGTCGAAGTACTAACCTCCATGCCAAGGGCAAGTAATCCGTCCATCGCCAGTCAAAACTCCCTTGACCAACGGAGCTCCATAATGAGTACATTTGCTACCCACCGCTGTCGTCTTTCCTCCAACATTGAGTAGTAACACCTTTCCCTCTTCAATTCCTTCTACCTCGACCTCTCTCTTCTCACCGGGTTTGAGGTCGAGGGTGGTGAGACCCTTGAGTTTGTATTCTTGTGCCATGGTTGCGGATGTGGTTGAGAAGGCTCGGGGAATGCGGGGTGATGTTTGACGAAGGATTTGACAGAGACGGGAAGTGATGGAGGGCATGTAATAGTTATGGGTGCTTTTGAAGTCGATGAGGGACAAGGTGGTACGAGTCGGATTTCAAATGGTCAGCACTGGAGAGAGAGGAAGTGGTGGGGGAGTCTGGATTGAAGGTCTCACTCGCAGAACGATGAGCTGATTGAGGTCGATGATGCATGGATGCTGACGTAGTGGGAGCGCGAATGCGATGTGGGGTTTGTAGGAAGTGGTAACACCAATCAGATCTTGCTGCCTCCTAATGCTCAGCCTTCTATTGGTTGATACGAGGTGGAGACGGATAATGCAGCTAATGAAAGACAGGGGTGGAGCTGGGGATAAACTGTGGAAGAAATTCGGATGGGGTTAAACCCTCTCCAATCATTCGTATTGTTTCATGTACCCGACGCATACAAAGATCACGTGTTAACCTCGAAAATACCTACCTTAGCTAGGTACGAGCGAAGGACGACGAACGACAACCAGGAACGAGAGAGTTCAGGAGTATTTAGCTTCTGAAGAAGCTACAAGTACTACAAATCATTTCATACTTTTGCGATTCATCTCATGCAAGTAAAGCTCAACAGGAGGGTTTAGTGTCGTACGTATTGAGCAGATTCTGTTTCGACTACAAGAAAGGGAGGGGTCGAGAGGGTGCTTGAGGGTTTCCTTCTCACCTCTCATCTCGACTCGACCTTCCATGCAATAACTCGCATCATGAAGCTTTGCGGCTCCCGCAACTCTGCCTATTTTACGCTGTCTTCACAAAATGGAGATTCTTTTTTCCCAACAGCAAAAACCCGAGAGATTATCGGTTATCTTCACCGCGACAAAACGAAATGGTCTTAAAAGTTAAGAGCTTCTCTCTACACGTAGAAACTTCTATGGTACTTGAGATTATCACGCGACCCGAGAGCATGGTTGGCCATAGTGAATACATAGTGGTGCTCTAAGCGAGGGGATCAACCACAGTCCTGTACTGAATTCGAGCTATCTGAATGCCTGGGCTACTCCAGAGAAAACATCACGGCTTCTTAGGCAGTCGGCCCCACAAAAGCTGGAGCCTTGCTTAACACACAAGGTAATTCTGTTGCCTACACGACGAGAATAAATATCCACCGTCCCCAAACTTGACGTTGAACACAAGATTCCACGATGTCGATCACATACTTTGAGCACGTCGACTTCTACCCAAGGTAGTCTCTCGTCCTTTGGGAGACGAGAGATCAGACAATCGACGCGCATCCGAATGTAAATGGATTGAGTGATGCTGGTGTTGTCGATACAACTATTTGCTCTCGAGTTAGGCCATTGTCGGAAGAGGAGAAGCACTCGCAACACACTTCTGGAGTTTTAGCGAATGGACCATCAAAGTCCGTTCTTTAAGCTGCTCGAGTTCTTGTCCCTTGGGTTTTCCCAGGCGGAATCAGCATGCTTTTTGCTTATGGAAAAACAGGGTCTGGGAAAACCTTTACCGTGACTGAAATCACACTTTGATAGACAAGGACCATGTGTCCAGAGCCGAACATGACAACATCCATAGAGCTATATGTATGCTGCTTCGAGGTTCTAGGGAAAGTGTATAGTGTGTCTTCTTCAAAACAAGACTTCTGGTTCCATGGCTAATTCGAATTATATTCTCTGGCGGACCGTCGTGTTTTTAGCATTATGGAGAATGTATTTAGGGTTGTCCAGCTCGTGGGAGTTCAAGAAAAGTGTCCATCTACCGAAGAGGAGTTTTTTTTTCAGATGTTGGGACAAGCGCACTACTTCGCACCACCGCTTCAACTTTCAAGAATGATCAATAGTCCCGTTCCCATGCTGTCTTCCGCATTAAACAGTCGACAGACCCAATCCTGGAAACCCGGATGGTGAGTTTTTTCTCGTGAACTTAGCAGGCAGTGAAGCTAGTCAAGACTCGAAGAATCACTCTGCCGAAAGACTTGCCGAGACCAAGGAGATCAACACCTCACTCTCCATACTCAAAGACTGTATTCGAGGCCGAACCTTATGGGGCTTGCAACAATTACAGACAAATTTGACCGCAAAAAAGAGTATATACATTCCCTGGCAAAGCAGCAAACTCACGCAAATCCTCAAACATGCCTTTGCAACACAAATAGAACGTGCCTGCAAAATGAAGGTTATCGCATGTGTCGCTCCTTCTGTTGTGGACTCGGCACATTCGAAAAACACTCTACGATGTGCGGAGATGTTAAAAGTACCGGTACCACGAATGAAAAGCTAGCAAAACTCAAAGAATCCATCAAGCAGTACAAAGCAGTACAACTAATTGAACTTCAACGCTAACTTTATATCAGTCGTGAACACCACATATAGATGCGGCCATGCTTGCAGAAGGCTTGACTGGCATTCGGCTTTGCAAATTGGCACAAAAGGAGTTCATCGCTCGGTGCTTGCAAACTTCGGGTGCCGAGAGAGAACAAGCAGTCGCTTTCTACCAGAAACTATGGCGGCTCCAGATTCATTCTCGACAACAATCCTCACAATACGATACGAACCAAAAGGCAGACACCGTCCAAGAAGAGAAGCAAGAGATTCAAAAAACCCCATTCCAAACTCGCATGAAGCCTAGTATGATAGTCCGTCTAGCACCTGGTGCTCCTAACTTAGAGCCACTTATTCTAGCTTCAATAGCATTGACACTGTTATGATCATGTCGCCTGTGGGACCTGAAGATTTCGATCAAACGAGGGAATACCGGAATTTCGTATGTGCGCTTGTTGGGCCGAGTATTATGACTGATGCCTATGATCTGTTCGTCGAGAAGACCGGGGTTTATGCTGTCAAGGACATGGCGAAAGAGGTGTTGATGGAGTATGATCTTGCGACGAGATACTATTACATGGATCTCTAGTGTCACCTTCCAATTTCGACCAGCAGTGGGGTGGGTACTGCAGAGTCTATAGAATGGGCGGTTACAGGTGTACCTTGATTGGTAGACGATAACGCAATGCGGCCAGTGTGAGCAGTTCACGCGAAATCCCCCAATAAAATGGAATCACGCCGTATCATTCTTTCGTTCGTTTCCAGCTTCGATTCAATCGCTTTTACAGTCCTTGAATGGGCAGAGAAATGGAATTCTCCATCAATCTTGCCAAGAAGTGGATGCTCACCTCCCCTCCATTTTCATCTGTTCATGAATTATTTTATCTTATAATGGGAAATTTTATCTCATGATTTACATCAGCGAACTCTTGCCACCTTTCCGTGATTTTATATGCTAACAAATTGTAATACCGTAACGAGCTTCCTGATTTGTTCTCTGGGCTTCGTTGGCATCAAGACCCTGTATGGCCGGAAACATGACCTGCAGTTGGATTAGGCGCCAGTTTCGACGCCCCGTAAAGTGGAAAACTTGAGGAGAGAAAATCTTAGTGGGATAACAACATTTTTAGGAGATGGACTCTTCTCTTGAAGAAGGATGTCGTGATACAGTAGCACTCGAAGCACAACCTCTTCTCCCATTTCAATATCCTTCTTTAACTACTGGAGATATCAGGCTACTCACTTTGCTCCCGGGTAAATTCGAGGAGAAGCTGAGCATTCTTTTGCATCCTGTGAACCTCGAGCTCAATTCCCCACCATATCAAGCACTGTCGTATGCTTGGGGTATTGAATTCACCGAAGCTGTCTTCTGCGATGGAAAGGTTATTAAAACACCCCTTAACTTGGCCATCGCCCTGCGGTATATTCGATCTCAAACCGAACTGCAGATCTTGTGGGCCGATTCCATCTGTATCGTAAGTAAAAAGCCAAGTTCACTCCCAGCTGCGTTTCCGACTGCTTCAATTCGTTGACGAAAGACTCAGAATCAGAACGATGTTGGGGAACGGGGTATTCAGGTTAGTTTGATGGGCCGCATATACCAAAAGGCATCGCGAATGTTAGTTTGGTTACATGAAAAAGATCATGGGGAACTGGACTCGGTGAGGTGGTTCCTGGAAGCTTTGGGAGACAACAGAACCCCGCAATTATACTCGACGCAATCAGGATTTGAGAAAGACCTTCGAAACGACGCAGAACTGCGCCAACAATTTGAGAGGTTGAATTCTCTTCTGACATTGCCATGGTTCAGTAGGGGATGGACGACACAAGAAGTCTGCCTTTCTCGGAAGTCCATCATGTTAATTGGAAGAAGTCGAATGGACTGGGACGAATTGCTCAAACTCTACGGAGCACTCTACAAAAACAGCCGTGGTCTTGCCCAACGCATCTTCGATAGGGATAATAGATCAGCCAAGTCTAAAGTAGCCCGCTCTCTACAGGCTTCCAAAGTCTCGGATCCGTCAGCTCGAGTTCTCAATTTGTCATATGTTCTATCACTTTCCTCCTTCGAGGATACAACGAACGCCAAAGACAAAGTTTACTCTGCATTGGGAATTGTCGACGAATCTATACGGCGGACTATTGTTCCAAATTATAGTGACGACGTTTCAATTGAGCAGGTTTACAAAGAAGCGACACTTGCCATAATTGCTCACGAGAAGCGCTATACCATACTCTCCCAAGTTGAAAGTCCTTTTCGGGATCCCAAGCTTCCTTCTTGGGTGCCGGATTGGCGTGTCAAGCGAGCTTCAAGAAGTTTGTTGACAACAAAGTATCAAATGGGATGTACTTACGGAGTCAAAATACCAGATTTGGAACTCACTTCCGCCATTCAAAACGGATTGCCAGTACTGGCACATCACATCGATGAAGTAACAGCCGTATGCGACCTGGAAAAGCATTCCGCCGACCTTACGAAGTCCATCCAAGGTGGTTGGCGTGAAATGTCTTTAGCGATATCCAAGTTCGCAAACACTGTTTGGTCCGAGAACCAGAACCTATACCAAGACTCCTCCTCCTACCTAGCCATCATGAGAACACTATCAGCAGACACACTTCCATTCTCAAAGAGAATCCCCAAAGGCATGCGATATTGCTATTTCCCCTTACACTTCGACATACTTCTCAACGGAGCTGAAATCGACGAAGCTGCTTCAAACAAACTTGCCACTTACTACTCAACTCTCCTGGAAACCTCGTATCAAAACCAGACAAACAACCAGTTTCCACAAACCGGTCACCAACCAAAGCTTGAATTGGTAGCCGACCTAAAAGATTCCACGATATCGGAAGCATTCGAAGAGGTCGTCGCACAAATGACACATAACAGCCGAAATAGACGCTTCTTCGCTACCGCAAATGGGCGTGTTGGTCTCGCTTGTACGAGTACCAAAGTTGGTGACAAGATTTACAGTTTTTATGGTGGACCTGTTCCTTTTCTGTTGCGACCAAAGAATGAAAAGGGAACGTTTGAATTGGTGGCGGACTGTTATTTGGATGGTGTTATGACTGGGGAACTTTATGATGTTGTATTTGAAGAGTCGGAGAAAAAGTTGATTCCTAGGGGCGATGGAAAATTCGAGAGGATTGTTTTGATTTGACGGTTAAAGCTTAAAATTTTCATGTTTCCAAAGAGTATTGAGAATAGATCGTGGTTCGTTGCATATAGTTACGCTCCCATCTTTCTTCTGTGCCAATTAGGAGCAAGAGCAAGCGTGCGGAGCCACATTCCCATTTTGGCGAACAGTGTACCTGGAAAGCACAATGGATAGTAAATAGGTACCTCGCTCTCACAGTTCCAACCCTCTAGAGCAGTTTACAGTAATTAACCCAGAGAGTTAGGATACCCGAGCTTCATTGTTCTAAAGCATATAGGATAATAGTTGAAATTGTCCTTAGTATTTGGGCCAATCACCTTGAATTACTCTAGAGAGATAGAACAGCGAAAGAGGGAGGTAGGTACGAGCCTGATATATTTCCTGCCGCTCTTACTATCCATCGCAGGTATGTCCAAGAGAGGGAATAGAGGGGTAATGACATGTGAGTGGCTGGGAAAAGTAGCTTACCAGCTTACCAGCGGCTTACCCGTATGGTTTTTTGGCCCCCAAATGCAGCTTGGCTTACAAGCTTACTGGTGGCTTACTCGACAAAACAAAGTTAGAGAAGAAGAGGGTGGAAATATCAATGCTCCTAACCTCTTGGAAAGCTCAACTCCGATTATCGGAGAACCACGTCGATTCAGAAGGCTTGGGAAAGGGATTAGATTAGATTACCCCCCAAACCCCTATGAGAGTAAACTTGACCAAATTCTTACAATACAATACAATTAGTGCCAATGGTTGGATATATCCAATTCCAAGACAATTCAGAAAAGGGGGTACCATCACGTGATGACGAGAGCCTAGAACTTGGAAGTTTGGGTTGTTAACTTCTCCAACCAGTCTAATATACCAGTTTAAAAGCTCTTATGATATATTAAACGGGCATGAGGTTTACTTCCTAACTCGGTTTTGAGTGACAACACGTGCACGAGCTTGGTGTGGGGGGGGGGGTTTAAAGAAAATTCCCTAGCTCCCTGATCTTGAAAGACCTTGTCGCTCCTGGACGGCCATCTTTGGTCATAGTGCTATTCCTGAGTTACCTCTACGGGGACGGATGGAGAGGCGGATTTTGGTACTAGAGTCACGGCCGTAAAACTTTAATAAAACCACGACCAAGACTAGAAAAGCTAGAAGCTTTAAGATAAGAGTCAATTAGTATCTAATAGGTTTTCTTGATTTTTTGTTTTATTTCTGCGATTTTATTCTAGAACTTGAGAAGTTATAAGGTGGCAGGCGCTAGGCTGGACCAAAATCCGCCTCTCCATCCGTCCCCGTAGAGGTTACCTATCTATGAATAGCTTGAATCTAGGATAATTAGAGCCCCTCAGTCCTCAACACAAATACTTCCATCGAAGAAACTTAGTTCTTAGGATGGAACAAACAAATTAACAATGAACAAACTAACTCTAGAAGGTGGGAGGCCATCCAGCCGACTATAGGTAATCAGCCCACTTTCGCCTGCGACGAGAGAGATTCTCTATCTCCATCTACAGGGAGTCCAAGACAGCAGACAGTACAGTACTATAGATCTTAGAGTATAGTGCGGTCAGGATATGGTATCTAACACTCGTAAAATGAAACTCTTCCATGATAAGACGAAGGCACCTTCACTTCTCACAAAATTCACTCAAGCTTTGCAAGTTCGGATTTCAACTGATCTCCGTTCATTGATCAAAAGGTTCATTGATTAAAAATACTTGGGACAATAAAAAAATGCGACGTGCAACAAAACATCTTTCAGACGATATAAACTAATAAGATATTGTTCCGTCTGATCTCTTAGATTACTTGAATTTTTTGTTAAATATGTGGGGCAATTTTAAAAATGCGACGTTCAACAACACGACCTTCAGACGATGTTAATTGATAGATGTTTTGTTCATCTGCTCTCTCAATTTCCTTGAAATATCATTAATTTATTTGGCACAATGAGAAAAATACGATGTGCAACAAATACTTTACTGACAGCGCTCACTTGATATTCCGCCACGACTTCTCTACGTACTCACAGAATTTGCAAAAATCCAAAATTCCTCGTGACATTTCAATCTTCTCATTATCTAATAAACATTATCCAAAATTCCCACCACGACACCACATCTTTACCAATTGCCAGATGCACACCATTGCTTCCTATAAACAATCTTCGGCACACTCCAAAATATCCAAGTCAGAACCCACAAAATACCAACAGCCATTTCAACCCTCTCATTCCTCTTCCACCCCATCCATCTCCAAATCTTCTTATACCATCTTTCCACAAGTGCTTCGAAAACGAGTGCACCCCAGTTTCCAATCCACCAGAAGATCTCTGTCCATGCCCCGCAAGTGTAGCCCAATTGTTTCGATACAAGGACGTGGACTACACCCGTGATACAGAAAACTAGCAGATTAGAGAGAAGTCGGTAATAAGTATGATCTCTCGTAATACCGATTTTTGACAACAACGCACGGGAGATTTCAGAGTAGGATCTGGTGTGGAGTTTATGCCAATAAGATCCCCACATACCTCTCACCCCTTTCGTCATCCCCTTGAAACTTCCGAATAGCTTTGGCCAATCCTCAGGCTTGTCGATTCCCAATCCCACGAAGACGAGAGCGAAGAGAGAATGGACTTTATGAAGCATGAAGTAATCTCCCAGGAGGAAAGTAAGTGTGTAATATCCCCTTACCATAAATTCTCTGGAATCAGGCTTGTAGGGGTATACGTCATTTGGTTGTAACAACAGTCTTCGTACGAATTGTGTTTTAGTATGGACGAAATCGCGACCGTAGAGTTTTGGGTGGAGGGTTTCGGAGAGAAGTGCTTCGAGGTAATGATACAAGACTAAATCCACGATTTTGCGAAGGATGAAGTGGATCCTGGTGGTTGTGTTGAGTGGTTTGTGCTCTGTTTCTTTTGTGTCCTCCCATTTCTTGAGGAGACTTTGGTTCGTTGGTCTTCCTGGGATCCCGCGGGCTTCGAGAGGGGTGTTTAGCCAACGGACGTTGGCACCCATGTAATAAGCTTTTCGAAGTCGAGCGAATGTCCAGATGCTCTGGCTAGCATTGGAAGCGGATTCGATGTGGTACTTTTGAATGAAGAGAACGTTGACTAGGTGCGTTATGTAGAAGAAACTTGCGACGAGAAATACATCGATGTATTGTGTTTTGACTGGCAAGTTGGCGCTCATGTAAAATGCGATACACGCAGATAATATTATAGCCGCGAAGAACCTTGGACGATCGGATTGAGGCACATTAGTTGCGCAAGTACCGAGAGAAATGGTGGTGAGTGTTGCCGCAATGGGTACGAGTTCGGTAAAGGTAACCATCTTGAGGGATGTTTTAGCTAGATGACAGAAAGATGCGAAAAGTGAGCGAGATGTATTTTGATGGGAAAGAAGAGTGCTGTAAGTACATCCTCGCGTCTATTTTCTAGCTAAGAATTTATTATGATGAATTAATCTCTTGCTAGCTGTGAAGCGGCCCCTAAAAATCGACGCCAACTAGATGATGGTACAATGGTACTGGAATTATGACATACCAACTAAATCGTTGGTTTGCCGCCATTTCTGAATTAACGGATGAGACGAGTTGGAAGAAATAACGAAGAAATCTGCTGCCTGTTTCATCTGGAAGGTCCCAGAAAATGACACACAGAATATACAGAAACAAAATATCAAGCTGCAAACATCCTAGAGTAAACTGGCAGCTCATCGGAAGACAAAACTCGAACTATGGCGCAACCTAGAAAAAGAACACTGGATTCGATCCCCCGAGACCGTTTTGTGCTAAAATATCTTGGGAGAAAGGTTTGCCAAAAGAGTTGGTTGAGGGGTAATACTTATGAAATATATCATAGATCGCACCGTCCGAAGCCTTTTGACAAGCTTCGTAGGAATGGCTATTGGGAAAAGATACTCAGTCAAGGTGTCATTGACCACAATCCAAGATAAAAACAGCAACAGGAGGCTATTTCGGGAACTGTACCATAACCACCAACCATAGCAAGTTGCGTTGAATATAGGAAAACAAAATGGAAAATACCAAGGAACAGGACAAGTCAGGGATTGAAGTTGGCCAGAGAGGTGGCCGTTCCTTTAACCCCCCCCCCCCCCCCCCCCCCCCCCCCCCTCCCCTCTCCCCCCCCCCCGCCCCCCCCCCCCCCCCCCCCCCCCCCAGTATGGTATGGCAGAGCGCGGTGGTCGCCTCATGGCTACCCCCCCCACCCCCTCATCCCCCCCCCCCGCGCCCACCCACGCTCTCTCTCTCTTCTCTCGCTTTTTTATTGTCAAAGGGCGTCTTCTCACTCCTCGGTCGGCCATGGAGGAACCCACATCCCAGTCACGTGCTTGGTATTCAAGGCTGACGGAAAAGCGGTTCTACTTTGAACCTCGGAGTTGGGAACTTTTGGTGGGAAGAACCTCAACCTTTTTGTAGAACATCTTTGCCAATTCGACCATGGCCCCTCCAGTCACCCTCAAGGTTACAAACCGATGTGAGTATTGCTTCTAGAATTGTTTACAGAGCTATTCCAGGGCTAACAAAATACCTGCCAGCCGGAAGCAAGCTCAAGAAGCTTCCGACAAACATCGAAATCACCGAAACCACTACCGTCCAAGATGTCAAGGACAGACTGGGGAAGCAGGCGGGTGTCAATCCGGAGCGATTGGGCATTTCTGAGCCCGAGAAGAAGAAAATCCTGAAAGACAGGAAGGAACTGATCGGCCAGCACAAGGAAGTCATGACGGGTCGGGAGGTTCTAGTTAAGGATCTAGGTAAGGTGTTTTCTGCCAGCAAATATGTTACAATTTCTAACATTTTAACAGGACCACAAATTTCCTGGACCACCGTCTTTATTGTCGAATACCTGGGTCCCATCCTAATCCACCTATCCTTCCTCTTCATCCGCCCCTACGTTTACAGCAATGTAACCCCCCTCTCGAACTCTCAATACCTCAGTATGGCAATGATCGTTCTTCACTTCCTCAAGCGCGAATACGAGACTCTCTTCGTCCACAAGTTCTCCCTATCCACCATGCCATGGACAAACATCTTCAAGAACTCGTTCCACTACTGGTTCTTTTCCGGCATTAACCTAGCATACTGGGTCTACAAACCCACATCCTATACCGCGGAATCTTCCCCAATAATCGATTACGTTAACATCGTCGGAATCGCACTTTATGTCTTCGGAGAAGTGGGCAATTTCAAGGCACACGTTACACTCAGCAACCTTCGGAAACCCGGAGATACCGCGAGAGGAATTCCAAAGGGATTCGGATTTGGCACAGTGACATGTCCAAACTATTCATTCGAACTTCTTGCATGGTTTGGAGTTGGACTTGTGACCAAGAGTTGGAGCGCTGTTTTGTTCTGGGCCGTGGCTTACGGGCAGATGCGAATATGGGCCCAGAAGAAGGAGAGAGCCCTCAGAACGGAATTTGGTAGCAAGTACCAGAATAAGCGGAATGGAATTCTTCCCGGTCCATGGGCAAAATTGTGAAGGGAGATGTGGTAACTTGCTTGTCATCTATGGAGGAGGGAAACGAGTCAGATATAGAAGTCCATGGAGATGGGAAAACAGACATATGATTGTCGATCGAGCTCATTCTACAACAAAACATCATTTTTACGCTATGACTCCATTTAGGAAGATCCTTTTCCAGTGTAGACCCCCTCTCGCACACAGCAATGGACCTCTCTAGGTGCTTCAAACGAATCTTCCTGCATGAAACTAGGGAGTTGTGCTGCTCTGGCTAGATTATAATTTCAAGCGTGATTGGCTTTTTATTCCTGTCTGTCTACTTGAGATGCAGGCCATTTGATTTTATCTCCCCTTGCAGATCAATGTTCAGATACTCCATCGTCATGCGACCATATCAGCTGTACAAACCCTAGTGGGGTTCCTTCAGCTGTGTTTTTCAATGCGCATGACCGTCCTGAGAAAGAACATCCTCAGAGAGGGTTTGCATTTGAGGTGGAGAATCTAGTGGCTCTGTCTCAGTTCCATCATCTGCGTATGGAACCTTTTGTCGCAAGAGAATTGAGAGAGTTTCAACACCCATTTTCTGATATACACTGTTCGCCTTTCTATACCTGGCTAGCGCCAGCTTGTGAGACGTATTTCCTTTCTTTCCTTTCTTATGCTCTTCTTTTTTGGGGAATATATTGGCTGATAGCAGGTAATACAGAACTGTTCCTTTCAATGCATGCAATATTGGTCAAGACATTTGACCTAAATATCACGATGCGGAAGTGCCTGGAAGGGTAGCGACACCCCTCAACTTCCACAACAAGGAACAACTCAACACAACGTCATCGGAAAAATATGCAAAAAATACGGACTGCAGAAGCCAGAGCTACACATTAATTCTGTCCCAGCGACTCGTCTTTTAAATATGTTGTTGTTGAGATATCTGGTTACATGGTCCTTGGTAATGTCGTGGTGCCTTCGCCGAAATTGCGCGATGTATAACAAAAGAACAGGAAAGTCGGGAAGGGGTTTAGTGTTAAAGACTAGTAGAGGCTAGTAGTGTCTCCTCTCTCGTAGGTTCTTTTACTATGCTAGAGCTTTGGTGTTGAGCTTGTACCTGATTCTTCTGCTATTTTGACATGTTCATTATGCTGATCATTCCAATTACAAGAGAAGTTTCTATATGTGTCTGGAGCTTTGCACATCATTCTCGTTTCATTGAAAGTAGTCATGCACTCCATGTCCCGACCAACAGAACGTATCAGCATACCTCCCATCGACTTCGCTTTTGCGCTTCCTTTCAATTCCTCATTGTTTGTCCTCTTTCCAGATCCTCACATGTCTTCTATTCCATTTGACCTAAGGGTTTGTACCACATTCTTTTCTTTCAGCAGACATGAAATGATCTGTATGATCTCTCACAAGCAAACTCAAACTTTGAGAGCTTTGTTGATTGGGCTTCTTTAATTGTTTACCTCTTTCTTCCGTGGTAGATAAAAGTCTGCTCGCCTGCTATGGGAATGTGGTCTCTGGGTTGAATTTTCTTTCCAGCAGGAATCTTGAATCTTGATCTCATTTCGGTGCTGGAAAACTGGTCAAGATGGCGAGCGGTGGGGACCAACAAGGGCTAACCCCTCAGAACCCTCTAATACGGCTGGCGGGAGGTACAGCGACTGGTGGCATTCAACAGGCGAGCGGCGTGGTTGACGAGAGAAGCCCACTGATGCAACGGGAGGCAGAGCGGGATACAGAGCGAGCTGCAGCGCTAGAATCAGAAAGAGACCCAGGAAGAGACCCAGGAAGAGATCCAGGAAGAGATCCAGAGGGAGACGAAGAGCTGGGTAGAAATGCGGTGGGAACCGATCAAGGAGGAGACGGATCAACACGCCATAATTCTCGCTTTAAGGCTGATATCAAAACTGCCACGATGGGAGCGGTTGATGGGTCGACGGTACCTTTCGCACTTACGGCGGGACTGTCTTCTTCGTGGGTGTTTCCTCGGGTGCCTTTCTTGGACTCTGCGCGTTCAAATTTCACTAACTTGCCTATAGACTCGACTTCCCAAGTTTCGTCAGAATGACCGGGTTGGCCGAACTGATCAGTGGTGCGCTGTCGATGGGCGCCGCTGCTTATATTTCGGCCGAGAATGAGGGAAGAGAATCGAGGGCGGCTTTGATTATGGGGGTTAGCTATTTCCTCGGTACGTGTAATTTCTGTTCTGCTTTGCAGAGACTGGATGAGGTCTGAATCGCGTGACCTGGTCTTGGGGAAAGAGGGGACTTTGTAAGGGAGGTCTGAGAGCAGAGGGCCCAGGTCTTCTACTCGCCATTCAAGCGCCCACAAATCTTTCTTATTCGTTCTCTCACCTTAGTTTTTGTCTTCCCATGCCCCCCCCCCCCCCCCCCCCCCCCCCCCCCCTCCCTCCTGGCCTTCCGATCCCTGAGTTAACCAGAACACTCAACCTAAGTAAGCCCTTTCTCTTACTAACAAACTATTCTTATAGGAGGAATCATGCCAATGAGTCCCTACTTCACCACAGACAATACCACAAAAGCATTGCAAATCTCTACAGGAATCGGTATATTCGTGCTCTTCAGTGTTGGCTTTGCCCAGGGATGGTACAACGTCGAAGAAGGCCCGAGAAGCAACAAAGCTTTGACCCAGGCCGTCAAGGTTTTGGGTATCGGGGCTTGTACAACGCTTGTAAGCTGTTTGATCATTCAGGCAATGAATAAGCGGGAGCCCTTGGATTGTCGTTAAGGTGTTGAGAGTTGGCGAAATGGTGGAACGAAATGAGGGCGGATGTGCATCTCTTTGGAGGCCAACTTTGGGTTCATTAGTGCCAGAAATTCCATCATGGTTTGGCTTGGTTCGACGGAGTCCACCTTCACAACAGCAGAAACCAATTGTATTCTCTCAACCCACCCTTCTGGTGAGACAATTAGCCAGGCAAAGAATTGATATGTGACCAAGACCGTTGTCGTTGTTTTTCCAAGAAAAAGTTCTCATGATATTACCCTGGCGAAAATTTAAAGTCACAACTACACTTCTTCATTGCAACTTTGACAGTGACTTGCAATCTATGGCACCTTTGTTTTTTTGTATCTACGTATACATGGAGAATTTCGCAGGTAGTCCCCAAATGTGACGCTTGGCTTACTCGATATTGATAGGCTTAGTTGCAACATCTCTCTTGGCCCCCCATTACGGAGCATGGCTTACTCGATGTTTAATAGCTTACTCGAAGTTGACAGCTGACTTGCAACTCTACTTCCTCCAAATATTCTTTGGTGGCTGACTCAATGTTTGGTAGTTTACTCATTACTTGAGAGCTTACTCGCAAAACCCCAGACATGACGCAACAAATTCCCTCACTCCCGAAGGATTAAAATTGGGATACAGTCTCTCAATGGAGAAAGAATGCGCTTTTGGTTAATGTGGTAAAAGAATTGAAAAGAGACTAGTCACGAATTCCTGTCTCTCTCTCTTCTTGCAAAGCAGCGGTTTTTGTCGTATTCACAGGCAATCGCTCATTTGCCGAAAAACACGTCAAGTTAGGGGACAAGAATATGATTCATTGCTGCATGCACAAAATTAATCCCCGCACAGCTAACCTAGCCATGCCAAACGATTACCACCATCCGTCCATTAACACCTAACCAACCCCACAGCAAAGAACCCGCCCATCCTACCCACTTAACCAGATCCAGGTCCAGCAAGTCCCACAGCAGTGTCATTCAAAGAGAACCGATAACTAGCCTGCAAAACATAAGGATCATCACCGGGGCCAAAAATCTGCTTCTTCTCTCTACCCCACTCCGGTTGATTAATCCCATCAATATAATCCTGAACCTCCATAACCACACATCCATACTGCTGAATAGTTCTTGGTCGGTCCTCCACACCATGTAAACCCTGGGTATTCTTCAAAGCCACAGAGCCATTT
Source organism: Hymenoscyphus infarciens (assembly GCA_001414345.1). NCBI lineage: Eukaryota > Fungi > Ascomycota > Leotiomycetes > Helotiales > Helotiaceae > Hymenoscyphus > Hymenoscyphus infarciens. The sequence continues at coordinate 150,921 of LLCB01000119.1, forward strand.
TGGCCTCCACAGGAGTAAACCTGGAAAGCTTCTTGGTCGGTGTAGACATCGAGTTGGATGCCGGACCAGGCGCTGCGGAGACGGGCGACGGGAGTTTCTTGCTCGCGCCAGTCGGAGGTGCCTATTTCGCGCGTGGTGAGGTAGCAGTTGTCGTAGCCCGTGCAGTTGAAGCCGCAGTTTCCGAGGAGGTCGGGAGAGCTGAAGTTGGCGCCAATTTGCTTGGGGGAAGACCAGAAGTCGTTGACGGACCCGGGTTGATTGGCGAGGATGTCTCCTGTGGGGATGAGGATGTTGTCTACTCCAACACGGGAGCCGCCGTATGGAAGCCACAAGGAGTGGTTCTTTGCGGTGGCGGTTTCGTTGTTGGCGAATCCGTCGAGGTTCCAGTATGTCTAATATTGGTTAGATCATTCAATTGACGGATTTGGCAAGGGAAAACTTACATGAGATGAGAGCATGATTGGAGTAACTTTTGTAGTAGCAAGAGCCACCATGCGAATATCCCAAGTCATGTTGCCCAGAGTATATGTGACATAACTGACAACCTCGCCAGGGAAACCCTCATGTCCATCCTCATCGACAAGACTGAATGTGATGCTGTTGGCGGTATGGGCAACAACAGTCCAGTTTCGCCAATCCCATCCATCTGGTCCACCATGCAAAGTATCGAGTCCATTGGGATTCTCCGGGGTGATATTCTCGTTTCCAACAATTTCGTACTTGGTGCCATCGATAGTAAAGGTCGAATTCTTGATTCGGTTTGCATACCGACCTGGTACTCCACCGAAATGGGGATGTTGTCGATCGACTCCGTAGTATGTAGCATTATCCCAACCGGCAACGATGTCTCGCTCGCATCCAGAGGTATCATTGATGAAGAGATTCGAAATCGAAGCACCATAAGCAATGAAATTAGCTCGAATGCCAGGTCCGCTAATTTCGTATTTGCCATTGGCATCTTGTTGAGGGGCGGCTCCTGCAGATGTAGTATTGCTAGCAGCCAATGCAGAGCACACCCAAAGGGCGATTCCAAATACTGAGGCGCGCATCGTGAAGGCGGTTTTCAGACTCGAAAGAATTGTTGAAAGTTAGAGGGAAATTCTTGGAGAATCTGGGGAAGTGTGGGGTAATTTATGTATTTCCCCTCAAGGTGCTAGCGTATCCCGTAGTTGCTTTGGCGGAGCGACGAGAAGCTATTCACTGGAGAAGGGAATTAATCTCCCAGCAACAGTGAATTGATCTGTTTACTTGGGATTTCGACAGTGGACAAGACTGGAAATTAGCTGACGGAAATTTCAGAACAGCAGCAGCAATCAGAAGGGGTAGCTATAGCTTTAATGGTACCGCAGCTCTCACATGCAGCTGCAGCATCCCAACCTTGATCCACTTTTCCTGTCACTACGCACAGGAACAGGAGAGCAGAACCAGCAGTAACTCCTTGTTACTTCTTCTTTCGAGCCAGTGGAAAGTTGGGACGCGATCCGAATGTATCCCAAGGCCGATGCTAGACAGGGTTGAAGGAAGTTCAACACCGGTCCCGGGAAAAACTGTGTAATTTTACGTGAGCTTCCCCCCTAAACCCTTCGTAGTCCCTTTTCACTCCTTGCTGTTCTCGCGTGGAGAGGTCCGACAATTCCAATGATGGATGGCAAAATTGATTGATGGAACCCAACCAGTCCAGGATTCCTACAATATACAGATGCAAGAGCAAACCTAGCACATCCAGCCTCCCTCTTTCCCTCACACACCGAAATTTGGGATGGAAAGAAGCTGTTGATGTTGTGTAAATGGATGACGTTGGAGCCAGCTTCTTTGATTGGAGCGACTGTAGCGCCTGATCTCCCTGGAAAGCGGAAATGACGCTAGCACTGTTGTCGTCCAGGAATCCTTGTAAATTTCACTGTTTCCCCGCATGGGGGGAAGTCGGGGAAGAATGGATAATGCGGGGTCAACGGTGTGGAAGCAAGTCAAAGCCAGCCATCTCTCCAGAACCATGCCAGTAGCCCCCTTACTAGTGCCATGCACGCATACAAGCTTTGTGGTGTTTCCGCCTTCCTTTCCGAGTCTCCATGGATTTTCGGTTCTTCCACGGTCTTACTCTCATCTCGATAGTCTGAATAGTAGTCGATTGCGCCTGCCATCAAATTCATGTCGGGCGATTTGTTCATGAACTATCAGTTGACTTCCAGTGGCTTGAAAGGAGAAGGAACGCATTGAATCCAACAAATAATAACTCAATTCAACATGAGAGGAGCAGCTCGAAAATTCAACCACATGGCTAGGAAATATATTGTGGCATTGGTCCCGCGCCGCTCAAGTACATGGCAAAGACTGTGGGGACTCCAGATCTCAACCAAGGAAGTTCTGTATAACCTCGTCTCCGTGGGCTATCTTTTCCCGAGCCGAGAATCACGGGCGAAAAAGACACGAGATGATGGCATCCCGCCCTGAGGTGTAAATCATACATTCTAACCCGCTCTGACACCGCATCCTCGGAATACTTACAAAATCATTCTGCTGCACAATACAACGGAAAACGTTCTTCATCTGCAATCATTGATTTCCCTCTCCCCCCAAGAATCCCAACAAAATTACCCGTGGCCATCCTCAAACTCATGCATCAATCAAGTTCTCCTCCTGGCTACCACCGTTGGCCTTGCTCTCTTCGCTGTTGTCCTTGGTGTCCTTGTTGCTGGCCCGTCCCTTACCCTTGCGATCAGCCGCGGATCGTTGGTAGAATTCCGCGAGGACCTTGGATGGGATACGATTGAGCAACTCCTTGGGGAAAATGCGCAACAATGACCATGCCTGGTCAAGAGACTCATAGATGGTTCTTGACTCATATGGCGATTGGGCGATGAATGTTCGCTCGAATTTCTCCAAGAATTCCAGAGAAAGCTTATCCTCGGAAGACAAAGCTTCCTCACCAACAACTGCCTTCATTGAGGCAGCATCACGACCAATGGCATATTTGGCATACAATTGATTGGAGACATCACCGTGGTCTTTTCTGGTATGGCCCTCACCGATAGCAGACTTCATAAGACGAGAGAGCGATGGGAGAACGTTGATAGGTGGGTAGATTCCACGGTTGTCGAGTTGACGATCAATGAAGATTTGTCCTTCGGTAATATAACCAGTCAAATCAGGAATTGGGTGGGTGATATCGTCGTTGGGCATAGTGAGAATTGGAATCTGGGTAATGGAACCATTTCGTCCATTCACACGACCGGCACGCTCGTAGATGGTCGACAAATCCGTGTACATGTAACCTGGGTAACCACGACGACCTGGTACTTCCTCACGAGCTGCTGAAACCTCACGAAGAGCGTCGCAGTAAGAGGTCAAATCGGTAAGAATGACCAAGACGTGCTTCTCGAGTTGGTAGGCATAGTATTCGGCAGTGGTGAGAGCGAGACGAGGGGTAATAATACGTTCAATTCTGTGCCTCTGTTAGAAGTGAGAGAATGGAAGTTTGTCTTTCCACTTACGTAGGATCGTTTGCCAAGTTCAAGAACAAAGTTGTTCGTTCCATACTGCCGTTCTCCTCGAAATCTCTAGTGAAGAATCGGGCAGTTTCCAAATTCACACCCATAGCTCCGAAAACAATCGAGAAATTGTCCTCGTGGCCATCATGGGTACCCTTGTTCGTGATACCCTTCTTCTGAACCAAACCAGCTTGCCGACAAATTTGAGCGGCGATTTCGTTATGTGGGAGACCTGCAGCAGAGAAGATAGGAATCTTTTGTCCACGGGCAATCGAGTTCATTGTGTCAATCGCAGAGATACCGGTGGAGATCATTTCTTCCGGGTACACCTAGTTTTATTAGTAAAATACCCTCATGGTTCAAATTGTTGTACTTACTCGAGAATATGGGTTGATGGGACTTCCGTTAATGTCCAGATAATCCTCAGCCAACACCTTTGGTCCCTTGTCAATTGCCCTTCCAGAACCATCAAAAATACGACCCAACATGTCTTCGGAAACTCCAATCTTTAAACTCTGACCGGTGAATTTGACCGTTGTCTGCGGAAATGTTAGCCCCAAGTCCATGCTCACATCGATGTCTGTCCCCCCACCTTTTTGACATCAATACCAGGTGTTCCTTCGAAAACCTAACTCCATATCAGCACCATCCTTTCGATTTCGATATTGTCAGTGTATGTACCTGCACAACCGCGCGGTTTCCTGTAGCAATAGGTTAGTTTGAGAAGGCACAGTGGGAATATGGGGCATTCTTACCTCGGGCCTCCAACACCTGCCCAGATCTCTCGGTGCCATCAGGCAGCGTCAAAGTGACAATCTCATTGTATCTAGGGAATTTGACCTTCGCATAGATCAGCACAAGCCTAGGAAGATGCGTGCACCCATTCCTATCTACGTACGCTCTCGACAATGACCAAAGGACCGTTAACACCCCCAATAGTGTTGTATCGGATTTTTGGCGTAACACTGTACGATGATGACTCTCTTGGGTCTCCCATGATTGCGGTTTCTTCCTTGGATTCGGAATGCGATTAAAGGTATGGAGCTCGTGGTTATGCAAAGCTCTCCAGCTATCGGAGAGGGCGGGTGGTGGTGTAGAGTCGAGGTGGAAGGTAGTGAGAGGTTGCTTTTGGTGGAGCTTGGAGCTTGAAGCTTGTCAACTGAGCAGAAACAACGATCAGCGATCCACGTGATGTGTTCTGGAACTCGAAGAACTGTGCGAGTCCCAGGTTGCAATAGGAATTTACTTTTCATTTACACGTTTACCAGTATGCCCAATGGCGTCTAAATACACTATCTAACTAGGTTTGTTTTATCTGTAAAGCACCATCTCTTGGGTGGATGGTAGTAAATCTAAACTAGGTATAAACTCAACATCTTTAATAAGGTTTAGGTACTCTTGCCTGACCATTCAAGTTATCTGTATCAGCCTGGAAGTCTGTCAAGTAATCCAACCTTTGATCAACTTCTACTTCTGATCAACATCCATTATTTGGGAGAAGAGCTGCCAGGCCAGGTTCTAGAATTCCCCCGCGCCGGCAATAGCCGCCGAAGCCTCAGGGCTCCCCTCCTGTCAAACATCACCCCATAAGTAGCTAGCTAAACAACACCAACACTTGACAGCAATGCACCATCACAATGTCTCGACTTCTACTGACACCGATACGAGGATGCAGCCGTAGTTTCTTTCAACCAAGACAGCTACGAGCATTGTCGACAGCTAAAACCAACTCCGTCAGAATCATCGAGGTAGGACCGCGCGATGGTCTACAAAACGAGAAGAAGAGCATACCCGTAACAACCAAGATTGAGCTTATCGAGAAGCTCGCGCAGACTGGACTCCGAGATATAGAAGCTGGGAGTTTTGTTTCCCCGAAATGGGTTCCACAGGTATGCTTGGAAAGCGACATTATTCCCCATTCAGACCAACTACTGATAGTTGAAAGATGGATGCTTCCAACGAAATCCTCGAGTACCTACTCAAATATCCCCCCAAGACCCTCAATCCCGTCGCCTACTCCTTCCTAGCCCCGAATGACAAAGGCCTTAAGAACGCACTTGCTATCCTTCACGAGCATCCCAAACCAGACTCGACATATATAAAACCAATTGAGCTTTCCGTCTTCGCAGCAGCCACTGAGAGCTTCTCCCACAAGAACCTCAATTGCTCGATAGCCGACTCCCTTCTCAAGTTCCGACAAGTCATAAAAGGAGCAAAGGACGAAGGCCTCCAAGTGCGAGCATACATCTCTGTCGTGTTGGGTTGTCCCTTTGAAGGATACGATGTCGACCCACGAAAGGTCGCAGAAATAGCATGCGACCTCATGGAAATGGGCGCTGATGAAATCGCATTGGGAGATACCACGGGTATGGGAACCGCTCCCCGAACAGGTGAACTTCTCAAGGCTTTACACGCAGCTGGAATACGGAGTGAGGATTTGGCTATGCACTTTCACGATACATATGGACAGGCTTTGGTCAATACTGCTGTGAGTCTGGAGAGTGGTATTAGAAGTTTTGATTCGAGCGTTGGAGGGCTGGGGGGATGTCCGTATAGCCCTGGTGCGACGGGGAATGTGAGTACGGAAGATATGGTTTATTTCATGGAGAGCTTGGGAATGGATACGGGGATTAACCTTGATGCTGTTGTTGATATTGGAAACTGGGTTACGAAAGAGATTGGCAAGGAAAACTGCAGTAGTGTTGGAAAGGCAATTTTGGGGAAACGGTAGAGAACAGTTTTTATGAATTAACTTCCTCTGGGCTACCCTGAAACGGAAATGTGCCTTGGGAAGGGGCGGGTACTTTGGGTCGGTCGTGCCTTCCCTTTTCAAGAATTTGTCACCTGTCGTCTGGCATGACGAGGTGAGAGTGAGAGGGAAGGAGCGACCTCAAGTCCCGTCTCCCTTGGTCCAAGGTCGTGCCTCTGCATCATGTTTATTTTACCTGATACCTATGATCGAAGCAAGCTTTTCTCGTTAGTGCTCCTTGTAGGATACGCCCTTCCTAAATCACTTCAAATCTTCTCACGTCCTCTTAGGTATTAGTTCAAAAGATTTAGTAGGCTCTCCAACCACTTTCACATTCCATCTATTTCCAATTATCATACAACGCATCTGCCCAACCACTTGTAGCGATCCTCAAGACAATTGCCCATATTGGGGTTTCAAGAGCCAGCAGGTTCTTCGTGGATTTTGGAACATTGTTCGTTCGGACTTCGATCTTTCATTTCGCTACAAGTATTGGCACAGATAGGTAGGTTGTAGACCACTTTTCTAAAGACGCGCTTTTCTCTAGGTACACCTCCTCTTAAGCAATGCGCGAAAAGGTCTAGGACAATGACATGTATTCTCCGCGACTGCTTAAGAGAATTGGTTTTCCTAAATGTCCCCCACTTGAATTGTCGAAGCAATAGTGAGCGGCGGAGAGGACTCTTGGAAACTTGGGGCTCTTACGGAACTGCTCTCCAACCCCTTTAGTCTACACGCCGCTGAGAGAGGGAGTAAAAAAGCCTCTTCCTCGGTAACACATTCTTCTCTAACAGGTGGATTTGAGGGTTGGGAGACTCTCTTTACCCCTGCTATTTTTCTAATTCTCTTTTTGGGAGGGGTGTGGTTGCGGTTTTCGAGATGAGCCGGTGGGGGGGAGCAGCTGAGGGGCATGGTTCCTTATTGCGAGCCTCCCTCGCACATGAAATTAGACACTCGACAACTAAATTCATCGCAGAGGAATAGAAACACTTCTTACCTGTATTTAGTTACTGGGAGTACTGTGCTTCAAATATGGAAAATTTCCTTTTTCGGAGGCCCCTGAAATATTGGACGCCTCTGTACAACCATCCATCACACCCCCGCATCTCATTGGCAAACACGCCTGATAACCTCTCTTACGCACCTTTTACGTCGCTCGAAACGGACTTGCGGCTGAATTTCAATCGAAACCGAACATCATGGCAAAAACACGAACTCCCCCATTTAGCTTGGCCTTTGATCTCGTCGAACTGAGACGAAATGGATCCATTATCAATAACTGCCACTTGCATTACTCTCATCGGAACTATCGCCAAAGTATCCATCACCGTGACGGGCTTTGTACGAGATGTTCGCGGCGCAAGAAGTGATCTTGATGGAGTTTCCCGGGAGTTGCTCTCGCTCAAAACCCTCCTTGAATTAATTGCTGCAGATGCCGATGATCCCACTGGCAATGCCTTTCCCGAAACACTCAAGGGACAAATCGCTGAGATAGCCACGAATTGTGCTGGGGTCGTTGAAGAGGTTCAGAAGACACTTGAAGTTCATGATGGGGATGGATTGACCAAGGCTGCGAGGTGGACCATGTTTGGAAAAGGAGATATAGCGAAGTTGCGATCGAGTTTGGGAGCGCATAAGTCAGCTCTCGATATAGCGTTGGAGCTTGTGAACTTGTAAATTGTCCTAAAATCTGCAATTGTGAAGAGCATGAGCTAATTGTTACCATTCGCTTAGATCAATCTCGAGAGAGATCAAAGCAGATACCCGGGTGCTTCGAAATGACGCCACGGAGATCAAAGAGACAATCGAAAGCGACACGGATCAAATTCTAGAGGAAATACGCCGTCTGCAACTTCAAAACACATCTGGCTTTATGTTGGAAAGATATTTGGAAAATCTCTCGAGTTACGCTGGGACCGTTTGCGGTACAGTTGCGAATGACGACGAGTTAGATCTGCTGGAAATGGAGGAAGATATGCGCCCTGTGCCAGATTTAGTGTCGCCGGTCTTTGAACGAGTTGGTGGCAGTTTTGGAGACTAACCTGCCCCTTCCAGACCCCCAAAACTACCCTTGCCGAAAGAAGCAGTTGGCCCTCCATATCCCATGGGGCATGAATCCTTTTCCCAGACTATCGGAGATCTCAAGTCAACACCCATAAGTTCCCCTGTCGTCTCGTTAGCACCTCGCTTGCAGGTAGAAGCTTTTTTTGCAAAAGAGAATTCGGGTGACAGCAATGCTATTTCGATACACCAAGAACATCAAACGTCCATGAAGGATCCTATTCCACGATCTACAAATCCAGGACCACAACCTACACGGGTTCGTGAACAGCAAGTGTTGACTCCAACTTTCCGACCTCGATTAACACCACGGTTACCACCTGCATTGCCGCTTCCAGTATTACTGACCGACTCCGGTCGCGTTTATAGAAATGTCCCCCAAGAGTTTTATGGAAACCTTGTCTTCAATATACCACAGTCTGCTTCGCTCCTCAGCCAATTTCCGCAAGCTCAAAGAAATGAATTTCCCCGGCATGTGAGATTTACCGCTGCGAACTGTTCTGCCGACGAACTCTCAGTGCGCATGTTCACGTTACGACCTGGAAACCGAGATAGACAACGCAAAACGAAACTCCTGATATCAGTTCTACTCCCGAAGAAATATCTGGAATCGCCTGAAGTTCAAGCTGAATCGCTTACGCTCACCTTGAAAAGCGCCATAGAAAGCGTACATTATCTGAACAACGATTCACATTGGAGCCGCACCGCCTGGAAATACATCGTAATAAGCATTGTGTGTGATGAGTCCATTGGGAAACCTGCTCTCAATTTACTTGGGAATATCGGGATCTACTTAAAGGTTCCTTGGGGAGACGATGTGGAGATTGGAACTACACCCCAAAGCGACGCTGAAATTGTATGTCCCCGTAACGTTAATCGCAAAGCTGTCAAAGCGCGTATATTTGAGGTAAATTGACTTCCTACCCAACATACCTCATGTACCGAAAAATGACGATGATTCATAGTACACGACTCAATTATTTCCAGAGCCCATCGATGGATATTATGATGTTCCCTTTTCTATGGCATCCACGCGGCTTCAGATGCTCCTGTGTCAACAGACACGACAGTGGCAAGCCCAATCGTGGACTGGAGCTTTTGCCGATGCTCTGGATACCGAAGTATGTATAGAGATTAAGTCCGGGACACAGATTACGGGTGAGCGCGTACATGAGCTTTGGACAGCTGCATCTCGGCCAGGAAGCCCTCGGGGAGCAGAAAATATTGTCCCGTACAAAGGGGGCTTCTCCTTGCGGTCAATGTTTAGCTTCTAGGTCATATTCCTTTCAATCATACCGAGAAGATCACTGCAGACTTGGTGTCTGGACAAAGAACCTCTTGGCGGTGAGTCAGATTTTCCGATATACGTGTGTTTCTCTAACTTTCCCATCGTTGTCACAGGTCGGGTCATCGTTAAACTTGAGAGTTCAGGTCCCCGTCCTACGTACACCATGAGATATTGTTCTAGAGGTCCTGGAACGATCAAGTGATTTGTTTCAGCAGACTTGAGATAATGAAGAGTAATGAAACTCGGTTATTCTAAATGATCCGCGTAACTGATTCAATTGTTCAAGGCTCTGTAGGATAATTTCGTCCTACTCTGGTGTGCTCAGAGCGGACTCTTCTACCTTGGTATTCCGCCAAGAAAATCATGCGATCAGGCCAAAAATATATTAGAGCCTCTCGTATAATTTTACTGGGTGACTGTCGCTCAAGGTACACAGCAAGATGATCTAATATCCTTTTGTTTGACAATCTGCTATTAATATCTAAGGAGTGTATTACATTCAATCGTATAAATCATAAATCCCAATTCCCAAAATACCAAATTCCCGTTCCCATGCCCAAGGCCCCGCTGAGTGAGAGTCCGGAAATGCTACCCATATCCCAATTCCATGTGCGTTCCCCAGTTCATACGCCTCGACAAATCCAAATACCAGTTTTTCGTTTTTCAGGTCTTAAAATTCAAAGCAAGGAAATCATTACAAGCAAGAGAGTACTTATGCAACACAGCTAACGCTCTTGACAGTTTGTGGTGGTCCAACGGTCCAGGTATTGGGGCGGACGAGTACAAGTGTAGCGGGGAAGTTGACGTATTCAAAGGTGCATTTTGTTGGGAGAGCAGCGTAGGGAGAAACCAAAGTCGAGATGGAAAGTGCGTTGTTGGTTGGGACCTTGACACCGTTGAGTGGGACGGTAACGGTGTATTTTGCTCCTTGAGATGGATCGGCTCCTTGGAACTCAATGGAGATGGAGGTTGGTAGGTTTGGTGGAGCAACGTCTTTTCCTTTGCAGGCAATTGTCTTGACGGTTTGGGGTGGGCCAACGGTCCAGGTATTTGCGCCTTGTGGGACGAGAACTGGGGTTCGGTCGACTGTCTTGAGGGTACATTGGTCCTTGACGTTGACGACATCAGAGGAGATGGATGAGATGGAAAGGACGTTGTCTGTGGGTAGTTATTAGGATGGGTTACTTGACTGGGAAGGTAAGGACAAACTCGTTGCTGTCTCTGTGTTGTCTAGGGGAACTACGACTGAGTACTGGGCTCCGGCTGCACCGTGGAAGACGACGGTGGCATACTTTGATGGATCTGGGATTGGAGTTGGAGCGGCGACTACTGCCGAGACCAAAGCAACAAGGCTGAGAAGGCTGGAGTATTGCATTTTGAGGAAGTGAGTTGCAGGTGGTCGGTTGGTTCTATAAAAGCTTGTTGGAGGTTATATGATTGGTTGGAATGAGAATGTAGAGGTGGTATTTGTTGGTGATGTGTATGAAGAGGTTTCAACCCGAAATGTTGGCTACCTTATATACTGTAGAAACCACGGCCATTTTGAAAGTTGAGCATAGCCATATGGCTGAGTTCCACCAAATCTATGATCATGACCGACCATTTCCAAAATATGAGTATGGTAGCTCCAATAATCGTTCTTCCCGTACCCAGGCTGCCAATGATTGACCGCTGCGTAAAGTGATAAAGTGATAGTGGTGGCTGGCTGAGCGAAAGCCCTGCCATTTTTTGCAATGGCTTCAAGACATGTCGTACAGGATGCGGATATTGGCCAGTAACGTAACCCATACAAGCAAAGCAATAACCACGCCTCTTTCCATCTTGAACCTTTCAAGAGGTGCGTATCATACTATCATCACCAAGTGCTGATGCAAGTAATACCTCAAGATCACCAAAAGGTTCGTTTGAGAGCGAATAAAAACCGACTTCACGCCACACTCTTACCTATATATTGTAGAGCGACACGTGAAACGGCTGTGCTACTAGCTTTGTAGTTGATGTATTGGCATTGGGTGATTCTGGAGTGAGGTCAGCCCTGCGAGTGTATATGATGAAAGTCTTACTAAGCCCTAACATCAACAAGGCTTGCATGTAATAACGTAGAAAATATGAAGTTAAAAAGAAGCTTACACGGCTACGTAGAGTGGCTGAGTAGAAACATCACAAAATGTTTGTAAGTTTGGTACGCACGTGGTAAAGTTGACTCCCAGCTCTTAAGCCTCAACGAATTGCGGCAAGGGAAGAGTCCGGGGTAGATTCAGCTCCGAGGAATCGGGTGCTGGAATACGTGACTTCAGCTCGGTGCGAGATGATCACTCTAAGCAGTAAGTCCTAAGCATGATATCCTAAACGTAATATCAATGCTAGATGCTTGCGAGAATTATCACTTTGCCCACCGACCCAGTTAATGCCACACAAGGGGTTGAACCACCGAACCCCCCCCCCCCCCCCCCCCCAAAAAAAAAAAAAAAACAAAAAAAAAAACAAAAACAAAAACAATAGTNCCCCCCCCCCCCCCCCAAATAAAAATACTCAACAACGTCAAATATTTTCTAGCAATTTCTTTCTTAGAGAAAAAAACCCCCCATCGGCAATCGATGGTTGGGCGATTGAAACGAATATAAGCTGTAGTATCACAACAATTTTTCGGTGAAAACGCAAATACAGTACAAATTTGGAAGTGTAAGGTTATGTGTTGGCTAGTCATGTAATCGTCCCTCGCAACTTCACCCAATCAGCTACGGTAGGTAACGAATTTAGGGCCAATGATAATCGCTCTTACCTAAATCACGGGCAGATTCCGTCGCCGCATAGACTTGATCGCAACTCATTTAATAGAACCTCAGCAAGTTTTTTAGGGTTGTGTAGATTAGATTCTTCTGAGTCATGAGTTGTTTATTTCCAAATTTTGTGATTTTAAATAAAAGTCCAGCATAGCGTGGCAGAGAGTGAGTACGGGAGATAGAACCGGTTAGTTTAACCCCACGTTCAGAGTAATTGAGACAGCTCGACAGTAACCGCGAGTGACTACTAACTAGGTTGGTTCCGAAAAACTCTCAGCTCTTGATGGAGAGACTTCAGATTGATTGCGAGCCGCCGAATTCAAAGTTGACAATTGTCAGCTATTTATAAAAGAGGATGGGGTCAACAGCGGGTGTTACTACTCCGTGCGCACCCTCTAAATTTAGCTGAAAATACACCAAAAGTCACCCTCTTTGCGGTTTTATAACTTAGTAAATAATTAGTCTACTATCTCTTAATAATGACTATATGTAAAGCTTTATAAGTAAAACACTTTTCTAACTATATTTTTAGTTATGAATCCTAAGCTAAGTATATAATTTTAAAGACTAATTTTTTGCTAGTAAAACCTTTAAGAGATTCTTTAAGTACCTATAATAAGTTACTCAATTATATAAAAAAGATAAGCAAACTCGTGTATCTAGTTACTTAATGCTCTATTCTTAGTTTTAAATAAATTAATAGAAGCGTTCTTTTATAATTAGTAGGAGAAGTCGCTGATTTTGGGTGTGTTTTTAGTAATTTTGGCCTATGAGTATAGAGTAGTGACACCTACTGTTGGGGTCGATAGAAGCGTTTGGGAGGTGATTTGAAATATTCAAACAACGTGAATTTGGTTTTTTCACTTGATAAACTTAGGTGTGTAGTTGGCGACACATACAAATGGAAACTGCAATTCCTTCTTATCTCTTTCAGAGTTCGCGGATATCAGGGAATTCGACCTAGAAAAAGAGAGCAAAAACTTGATGCAATTACTATGAGTGAGAGTTGCCTTTCCTCATCGAGCACCTGCCTTGCAAGTGAGGTATAAGAAAGTCTAGAGCAATGAAATTCATTCCCTGAGAAATTTTTGGAGAATTTACGGTTTGGATTCCGGTTATTCTCAGACAATAAAGGTAATTGATCTAGAGTATCTAAAGCAATAGTTGGGGGAGGGGGCGGAGAGTAAAGCTTAGGATTCTTATATCTCTACACTACAGCTAGCGAGGCTAGAACTAAAAAACCTTTTTCTTAAAGAAAAATGACTACCCATCTGTTATATTGCAGCATAAATAACCTACAGAAGTTATGTTTATACCAAATTCCATAATGAAAAGGGGTTCGATTATTTTCAGTGCTAAGCATCCTTCCCCTGACTTGAAAAAGACATTAATTTGATTCAGGGTCCAGCCAAGGTCAAAAAAGCTTAAAATTCGTCCATCATCTTTTGGCCACATCCAGATGTGGCACAGGAAAAGTTCCGAAGCTAGGACGCCACAACCGCCGCACCAACATATCGTCTGAGGTTCTCGAAGCAGAAAGAGCCAGTGTCTTTACGAATGGAAAATTTAGCAATGCAAAGCCTATCAAGCACCTGTTATTTTGAGTCTACTGTAGGCAATAGAAATTTCGGGGATCTAACGAGACGAAGACAAAGTACAAGAAACGTATGAGACCTGGGTTAGGCAACCGAGAACTGATTTTCTCATCTCGATGCATGAACATGACAAGTGATAGGAATCCTTCCTATTTTTAAACTTTGTCGTCTTGGTGTCTTAACCTACTGCAGCCCCTCGGATAAGCGAAGCCTCCTCCCCACTCGGATATCCGCCCGAGAATGGTTGTTTTATTCATAGCCTGCTACTTGACACCGATTATCGATAAAAATGCACTCATATCTCGTATGTAATTGTAAACCAGGATATCTTTGGGATTAGGGTGAGTTGCACGTGCGAAGGTCGCTGATTCTTGGGTTTGCCCTCTCTCTGTGGGGGTTTCCACGGGTACGATTATTTGGTACGGAAGACGCATAAAAGTGAGGCATGCATAAGTGCGGCTGGCGAACGAATCTATTCCTATTTTAGCTAGCCTCGACCTACTCCTCTAAGGGGCGCTTAATCATCGCCCTAATACTGACATAACATATGCCAGCTCACGTGAGAGCTATCTTTTATAGTATATAGATCTTTTAGCGAATCAACGTTATTAATAAGGGGAAATAATATATTCCGATTAGCGAGACTTATACTAAAGAGTAAAGGAAGGTTAAAAAGGAGACCCTAGCAGTAGGCGACGTCACGTGGTAGAGCCTTAAGTCTATTACAGTATAGTATAAAAAAGTTATAAAGTACTATCCCCCCCCCTAAATAAAATGCACTAATAGTCGGGTAAAAAAAAAGCTAAACTTTACTTGCCCACGCGACGGCGGCCCGAATTTGGCCAGCTTCGGTTCTCCGGCAGTCATGCTCTTTTGGTGTGATGTTCTAGCCTACTTCTAAGCTCCTGTTCCTGATGGGAACGGTGGCGTAGACTGGATCGAATATGATAGCCTAGATTCTAGCCAAGCTATCATGAACTCCTCAAAGAAGAAGAAAAGAATGCTACTCGGATATGATATATAAGTGGTGGCCACTGCCAATAACCTTGGCCAACCATTTCTAGAAGGTTTGGCGTTTACGAGCGTGCTTCCTCTTGTTTATTTCCTGACTCAATTGTCGAAGCCTTGTCTTCTCGGAATACACGAATACTTTATAAGGACCTCGGAGCTTCTTTGGTTATTTTCATTTAGGAATTGACTATCACTCTTTCACTCAGTCTCGATTATCTCGCTCAGATTTTGTCCACCACAATAATGTATAATTATACCATACCCAAATTCTTCGTCTTCTTATTCGCGGCACTCGTCCACGCTTTTGCCCTACCGCAAACAGCAGGCACAGACGATGGCTCAGAACCCGGGGTTTTAATTGGAGATCTTGTAAAAGGAATTACAAGCCCAACAGGCCAAACCATAGCGAACATTCTTCTCGGAACCGAAACTGCACAATCTCAAGATATCGGCACACCACCAACTAGCGGAGGAGTTTCAGGATGCAAAAAGTCCACCGATAAATGCTGCAGTAAGTATTCTTTGACCCCACTCAGACAATAAACTATCATATCTGCAAACTATTATTGCTCGCTTCAACGGGGGGAAAAAGAAAATTGGCTAATTTACAAAAGTTTGGTACTCCATTTCATCAGACTTGACCAAGTCGTTCACAGGGCCCACAGGAAGATGCAATGCTATAGCACGCATGGCAATCCGACTAGGTTTTCATGATGCTGGGACTTGGAGCCAAAAACTGGCGGCTGCTGGTCAGGACTTTGGTGGTGCAGATGGGAGCTTGGTCTTATTCAATGAAATTACGAGGGCAGAAAATAGGGGATTAGAGGTTATCGTCGCATTGGCAAAGACAATGATGTTAAAGTACAAGGACAGCGGGATTTCGATGGCAGACCTAATACAGTACTCCGCTACCCACGCTGTTGTAACTTGTCCCCTTGGTCCTCGTATACGAACTTTTGTTGGGAGAAAGGTATACTTTGTCGGAGAGAGATTTATTTCACTCGACTAACACTGGAATAGGATGCGACGAAGGCTGCTCCAGATGGACTTCTTCCCAGCGTTTCCTCAGACGCCAGCACTTTATTCGCTCTTTTCCGAGACAAGACCATCAATCCGCACGCCTTGACAGCTTTAGTTGGAGCACATTCAACTTCCCAGCAATTCTTTACCTCGAGCACTCTAGTTAAAGATTTCGCTAAGCCCCAAGACTCTACGCCCGGTATCTGGGACGTGTCTTTCTACAACGAGACAATACAGCCCAAAGCAGACCCCAGGGTTTTCCGCTTTGCATCCGATTCAGTCATTGCGAAAGATTCACGATCGTCTTCAGAGTGGAATGCATTTATTGGAGATCAGTCACATTGGAACATGGATTACGCCGAGGCATATGTTCGATTGAGCTTACTTGGTGTTAATGTTATGAACAACATGACAGAGTGCACAAAGACTTTGCCCAAGGCACAGCCAACTTTCAAAGGGAGCACGGAGGGGCTCGTTAATGAGAAGGTGAAAAGGAGAAATGTTGGAAGAGGAGAGCCAGCTTTTTCGGGGTGTACTAGGTAAATATTTAAGATACCTGGGCATCGGGGTGTACAACAGTTGTTTTCAAATGTGTAATTACTACTCGATTTGGAGTTGGGAGTAAGTTAGGGATATACCAAAATCAAATCAAATCAAATAACAGCTCAATGGGAATCCCAGGGAGAATTATGGGGAGTACGTAATAAATGCGAGCGGTAAAATGTGCTGAAGAATATTAGGGAATTTTTCGCCATTGGTCCTGCACCCCTCGGTCTTCAAACAAAGTTCAAAATTGAGCCAAGATGGTGCAAGTCTAGGTTGACATTAGATGCTCTATCAAACACATCTAGACCCGTTGATTAGATCTAGGTGGACGTAACTAGTTTTACTCTGTAATTATCCGGGTATCGAAACCCCGACAAAAAATGGGTTTCGCATCCTTTAGGACCGTCGTGTTTACTCTAGACACATGAGTGTCGGGCAAAAATGCAAAAACATACAACAGCAGGTATTCGCTGGTGGTCACCCACCCAACTACTATTCTGCCGATCTGAGGCTTGTGTATGGCAGAGCGGACGGGATGCCCATTTCTCCTCAGTCTATGGTCGTATGTGGCAGCCATGGGGATAAACTCATAGATGTAGTTGTGAAAGTTGGGTGGTGGTTTTGGTTGAAGGGGGTAAGCGAGGAGAGAAGACCTGATTTCTCGGATAAACCTTCATAGATATCATTTGACTTTCTAATTCTTCTAACCCTTCTGAAAGTATACTTTCCAACCGATTTTCCCTAAGGAAAAGTAAAGTAAGAGTTCGGAGAGTAATGCTAACATCTTTTATACTATATTAGAGGAATAGAAGATTACTTTTTAAATACAGGGAAACCAAAAAATGCTTTTTTACGACTCGACCTACAAGCGCTAGCCTATCGTTAGGTATAGTAGCGTTATATGCTATGCGTAAGTATTAGAATAAGCGACCCAGTGTGGTCGATAGTATTTAGAATATTGTACTACTACGATATATTGTTGGAAACCCACTTTAATACGTACTATTTATACCATTTAAATGCCACGATATCTAATAATATTATCCTTTATATTATTAGTATTTTAATCGATATTATGATAATATTACGATACTGCCAAGCATGCCAAGGACTTTGAATTCTTACTTAATTTAAGTAATTCTTTTTTATAAAAATAGAGTATCTGAAACATAAAGAAGTAATAGTAGTCTTATAATGCTCCGAGTGTTATAAGTTGTTATATGTTGAGAAGAAATACTTAAGTAGAAACTGCTTTATATACTATGCTTAATTAGTAGACTTTAAGTGGGGTTTTAGGTACACGAGTCATTAAATAGTATACTATATAATATCGCGATATTACTATAGTATTACAGCGAAAACTAATACGTACTATTAGAATATTATAATAATATATAATTCGAAAATACTATAGTATTTTATCACGATAATACTATCGACTACACTAAAGCGACCTCTGGACTTTGGTTTTTAAGAGGGCTAGTATAGGCTCTTATAATAAGCCTCTGATTTAGCTATGGTGGAATTAGAGTGGACGCTTACAGTAAGGGCAGGAAATTTGAACTGTATACGTGAGATCACATGTGCTCTTCCTTACGAAGTATCTTCTCGCAAGAGGTGAGATATGCTCGCTAAGTACAGGGGAGGCGTGGAGTGTGGCCGTGCACTGCTCCTGCTAGCCGCTATTTTATATTGTAATAAGATGTAGTTTTGTGTTTAGTATATCACTGGCATATGATTTAGTAAGGGTCAGCCCTGGGTAAAAGACAGAGGCTTTAGAAGCCCGCCTCCAACCTGGCTCTCCGTGCTCTTTAAGGGTTCACCTACTCAATTCTACTATGGCGGCTCGTTATAAACGGCTATACTAGACTCCGTGAATTCCAAAGACTAGTGTTTCTATTCTCAATTACTCTGGTAACCGGCCTAGTATAGGACTAAGCTCGGTCGAAGATCGTAGTAGAGCACGTAATAATAGGTTGCTACTTGTTTATTAAATCGCGATTCTAGGTTTTCAATAGTATAAAAGTATATCAGCTACGTAACATTGTTATTTACAGCTATAAAAATAAAAACGCATTTTCTAGTTCTTCTGCGTTTATAATCCTAGATTTAAGAACACGTAAGTCTTAGCTAATCTAAAGCTAGTATAGGTCTAGAGTAGAGAAACTTAGGTAATTAGATATCTTATCTACTATATTATATATAAGCCTTAGATTAGTAGATTAGTAGCTAGGTAGGTGACTACTAGCGAATACCTACTGTTGTATGTTTTTACCTATGCCCTCTAATCTTCAAAAACTTTTTTACTTCCTTGATCTGGCCAGAACTTGAGCGAAGCGAAGTGACTTTTGGAAGCTGGAGATATTTGCCAATTACGGCATCCTAAATGCACCAAACTCCAAAAACGACTAAATCGCAAAACGGAAAACGTAAATCACAAAGTGTCACTTTTAAAAAGGAATAATCTTATATTATTTCTCCTTACTCTCGCTCTTGCGCTCGCGCTCGCTAGTGCCGATTATCTGTCGCATCCCTCTGATGTCGGAGTCCTCTAATATCTCACCTCCCCTCCCCCCTCTCCCCTCCCAAACCCAAACCCCAACCCCACTGTTCCCTCGCTATAGTACCCCCTCCTTATGACATCTACTCACTCTACATTCCCTCGCTGTTGTATCCACAGAATGTTATCGTATCCTTCTTATTATTATCATAGCTTTACTTCTCTTGTCCTTACTATCGTGCCCTCTCTAGAATAAAAAGAAGAAGAAGAAGAAGAAGAAGAAAAGGAGGAGGTTGGAGGGGCTAGGATTAAAAGCAAACAATTAATAGTCACGTCTTAATGTAACCCTCTAGCCTCTTTAGGAAAGGGCTGGAAATTTAGCGAGAAGCAAACATATTTCCCTACCTTTGGCCTACTCTCCCTCGTCTTCCTTCTTCTATTTTACTTAAAGAGAAGTAAAGAAGAGAAGAGAGAAGATAGAGTAGTAGATAGAGGTAGTAAATTCAGGTCGATTTAACTAGCAGCTTTAATATATTTTTACCTCTTTTTGCGTTTTACGATTTACGGTTTACGATTTAGTCGTTTTTGGAGTTTAGTGTATTCAGGATGCCGTACTAATCGTCTTTTAGTCAACAAGATTAAGGAAGTAAACAGAATCATACTTCCAGGATGAAGTAAAATCCCTCTCTCCTTATTGTTTTCAGACTAATAATGAATTTCTAGTACAGATTTTGGTTCGTTTTAAAGAGGAGCGTTATTTCGGTAAATCTAAGTTTAAGCGACAGGAATATAGGATAGAACGAGGAAATTATAATAACATAGTTAAAGACAGTTTTGTTGAAATTCAAATGTCTAAATTCTAACCGTTCTCGTTCTACTAAAGTTTCTGAATCGTCTTCGTCTAACCAAAGATCTGTCTAATTTGAAATCTTATATAACTTCTACTCTAGTAGTCAACCCAGGGAGTATTTTGTGTCCGGGCCTGACGGCGGCGAAGGCGTCAAGGTAAGTATCGAGTAGTGTGGTCGATAGTATTTATAATATTATACTACTACGATATATTATTAGAAACCTAGTTTAATATATACTATTTATACTATTTAAATACTACGATATCTAATAATATTATCCTTTATATTATTAGTTTTTTAATCGATATTATAATAATATCGTAGTATTACTAAGCCTAAGTATTTAAGCTTTTTACTCTAGATTTTAACTCTACTTCTTTTTAGCTTTATCTTTTAAAACTATATAGTATAATATATAATATAGAAAATATAGTACTAAATAGCTAGAATTATAAATCTATTTAAATAGAGTATTTTAAAAAAAGAATTATATAAATAGCTCTTAAACTAACCTAAGTAATATAAAGTAATAAATATAGCTTA
Source organism: Hymenoscyphus infarciens (assembly GCA_001414345.1). Lineage (NCBI taxonomy): Eukaryota > Fungi > Ascomycota > Leotiomycetes > Helotiales > Helotiaceae > Hymenoscyphus > Hymenoscyphus infarciens. The sequence continues at coordinate 171,356 of LLCB01000119.1, forward strand.
TATAAGATAGATTTCTAGATATGTTTCTATTAATACTAAGTACTAATTTAATAATAGTAATATTAGATTAAAAGTTATAATATAATAGATTAGTATATTAAATTTATTAAATTTTACCTTTTAATTATATATAAAGATTAACTAAATTAATATTTAAAAAATTTAGATTTTATACTACTCTAGCTAAAATTTATATATATTTCTATAAAACGATTTTATTTATTTAAATAAGAGCTTATATACTTAATTTTTATTTGATTAATATATATATAAGCTTAAAAGAAAGCTCTAAATTAAGGCTTTCTAATAATATAATTAAAACTTAATTCTATAATATAGATAATTTTTAATCACGTTCTAAAGATAATAGACTTTAGATATTTAATTTAGCTTTAATATACGTTCTAGTACGCTATACTATAATTAGTTAAAATATACTCTAATTATTTATAGATTAAAGAATATTAATTATAATTACTTTAAATATAAAAAAGGTCTTTAAAAAGCTCTCTCTTTCTCTTTAAAAAGTCTTCTATCTTTATCTTTTATATCTATCTTAAAGTTATCTTATAATTATTACCTACCCCTTTTTAGTACTAGTTACTAAAAAACTATAACTTCTACTACTACTATTAATACTTTAAAAGTTTAATAACTTTAGTCTTTCTAATTACTTCTATGATTTTATCTTTTATTTATTACCTCTATATCTTACTTTTTACTAATTTACTATATTCTCTTAGATATTAAGCTCTTAGTCTTACGTTTCTCTAGAATTACTACTAATATTACCTATTTTGTCTTATTTAAATACTTTAAGCTCTTAGAAGAACCTCTTTAAAACTAAGCTAGTAGTAACTAATATAAGTACGCTCTATTTAGATCTATAAGAAGTATTCTAAATCTAGAAAAAGCCTACTAAAAGACCTTAAACTAGCTATATTTAGCTCTATATAATCGACGAGAATTATAAGATAGTTTATATATAAGAAACTCTTAAGTCTAATAATATAATTAACTTACTAATTTCTTCTTTAGTAATAAATCTACTAGCTACTAAGAGTAGTGTTATAAGTACTATACTAAGAGATATACTATAAATAGTAGTACTAAAATCATAGCTACTTATCTTCTTAAGAATTATAGAATCGATATTAAAACCCTATACTAAAAGGCTACTAAAAAGAGATAAATTAACATTAAAGAAGTTATAAATATAGTCTATTAAAACTCTTAAAAAAGATATAAGATTATATATATAATCTATCTTAACTTTAATAACGAGTACTTAGCTATTAATTCTAATACTCTAAAGGTTTTATTTATAAACCTTATCGTCTCTTATAACCTTCTTATACGCTTTACTAAATATAAGGCCTTTTATACTCTTATTTAATATCTTAATAACCTTAGAAGTAATATTCTACTTAAAGTATACTCTATACTATAACTAGGTTAAGTGATAATACTAGGACAGTTTTACTAAAATAAAGTATTATCTATTAAGATTCTAGTCTAAAATATATATATCTAATAATAGGTAGAAGTTAAATAATAGTCTTTCTATTCAAGGTTATATAGCTTATAGAGTTAATAAGTTTAGTAATCTAGTAGAAGTAGTACTTAGTATAAAATAAATTAAAGAGCCTTATATAGGTGAAAATATAGTACTCTTTTTACTTAAAATACTCTAAGATTATAGTATATAAAAACACTCTTAAAAATCCTAAATAAATACTTATTACTTTTAATAGATATATTTAATAAAACTAGCTACTTTTCTATAGATAATATATCTAATAATAATATTATACTTTGTTAAGTTGCTTTAATACTAGGTAAAAGTAATATAAGAGGCTAGGCTAAGTACTACTAAATTTAATATATATACTATATACTCTATCTTATTACTAGAGATATAGCCTCTAAAAAGTATATAGATTTTAAGCTTAAGATAAACTGATTAGAAGATACTTACTTCTTAGACCTTTTATAAGAGTTTAAAGTTTATAATACTCTTAAATACTTCTTTAACTTTGTAAAAAAGGTATATATAAGTATAGTATTATATAACGAATTTAAGAAGTTAATTAGAGGCTTTACTATACTCTAAGCTAATAAAATATACTAGATATCCTAGTATAGAAGCATTTAAAGAGCGATTACTTTAAGGCTTAAGATTAAGTACTTTTAAGATATATATAAGTTTAATCTTAATAATATAATTACTACTTATAATTAGTCTAAACTTAGTTTAGTAAGTATAGTATTACTTTTACTTCTTAATCTTTTACTAATTTAATTAGATAAGGCTCTTTTTTAGCTCTTTTAAGCACTTCTTATTAGTACTTAAGAGTATATCTAGAACTCTTAATAAAACGATTCTAATAATAGACTTTATTCTCTCTCTTTTTAAGAAGGCTTAAAAGAAGTATATTAATAATCTAGCTATACTATTCTTACTTTAAAAAAGTAAATAATATCCTCTTCTCTTTCTCTTTTACTTTACTAATAATATCTTAGAATAGAAAAAGAACTTTAAATACTATAATTTAACTAAGAGATTACTAGTATATACTACTATAGTAGTACTCTACCTAGCTTATAAGTAGAAGTACTTAGAAAAGGCTTAAGAACCTAGCTAGATAGCCTCTACTTAAGCTATAGTAGAAAAATTATAGAATAATAATTATTGCTTTAAGATAGTATCTAGCTATATAAATAATACTAATATTAACTCTTAGATCACGTTATTTAGCCTACTTTATTACTTTCTAGTATCTACCTAAGTATCTAATTTATTTACTTAGGTTTTATCTTAAAAGAGGAGTAAGAGATAAGCTTTAACTCTTATTTTAACTTTATCTCTTTTTACTTTAACCTTTTAATTTTACCTCTTTTTAGCTAATACGCTTTAACTTAGGCTTCTTTCTCTTATAAATAATAAGTATACTTAATATTATACTCTTCTGTCTTAAGATATAAGTAAAAGTATAATTAAATAGTAGTTCTAACCTACTTAAAAAAAGGTCTATTCTAATCTTTATAAGATAGTAATAGATATACTTTCTATTCTATATTTAAGTATCTTAGTAGAACGCCTCTAGTCTTTAGCTAAATTAGTAGTTATAGATTAATATAATTACTTTAAGATATATATTATAGAAATGCTTAAATATTTAAAGTCTTAGTATAAGATTATATCCTTTAATCTTATTAGCTAATTCTAGAGTAAGAAGAAGGTGTTTAATATATAAGAAGTACTTTAAGATTACTTAGATAAGAGTACTTTTACTTATAAGATAAATAGTAGGTCTAGTTTTAGTTCGAGTTTTAAGAGGTCTATAAACTAAACTTATTTTCGTTGTTTTTTCTAGTAGTATATATTTATTCTTATATTTTAAGTACTTAGATAGTTATTTCTCTTTATCTAAAGAATTTAAAAGATACTATTAATTTATTATTATATAAAGAGTTATAAGAAGGCTTAGTTATTAGAGTACTATTACTAAGCTAATTATTTTAAAAACGTTATATCTAGTAAGTTAGTTGTTCTTAATAACTATGTTTTCTAAAAAGAAGCTTTAAATACTAAAAATTTAATTAAAGACTAATTAGCTACTATTAAACTTCCTATTAAATTTAAAGTATTATAATTAATTATATACTATAATCTTTATATAAAATATTTAGTAAGATATACTAAGACCTAGGTCTTAGTATACTATATATAATATATACTCTAAATATCTATTAATTTATCTACTAAAAGTAACTTTTAACTATATACTTAATTAAACTACTAGCTTCTTATAAAATCGCCTAATACGCTTAGTTTAGGCTATTTAGTATATAATAAATAACTTCTACTAATTATTTTATTAATATCTATTATTATTATTATATAGTTTTAAAGTAATAGAAGAGTATATAAAAAAGTATAAATAGTCTTATTTTAAGAAAAAGTGGGTTTTAGCGTATACGAGTTATTAAAAGATATACTATATAATATCACGATATTATAATAGTATTATAGCGTATTTGAATACGTACTACTAGGATATTATAATAATATATTAATCTAAAATACTGTAGTATTTTATTACGATAATACTATCGACTACACTGGTATCGAGTGTTCTCGCGGCTTTTTTCCGTTCAGCAACAGAGTATTCACCAGCGCCCCTCTTAAGCATGAGTTTACACGCGGATATCCATGATTTATGAACAGAGCGTGGTAGTGTATTGCCCTGAAGAATGTCTGCAAGTTGCTCGACTGTCTTTTCCCACACGCTTGCTGGGTAGGCTGAAAAGCTGAGCTCTTGGATCTTGTAGTTCGGATCTGCACCTTTTTCTAGCAGATGGGCAATGGTTTTGAGATCTGGGCCTCTTGGTTCTGCCTCATGCTGTCGAAGTTTCACAAATCCCATTATAGCGTCGAGCAAAAGTGGATACACAGAATTTGCAGCAGCATACTGAGTTTTTGGTACTGATTGGAGTAAACATTTATGGTTGACTTTTTGTTGTACATATGGCAGTATACCATGACGGACCGCAAGGGAGAGATAATGTCCTCCAGATATGGGAACTGAATTCCGATATAGATGAAAAGCGGCCCATTGTCTGGTATCAAGAAGTCTCTCATCCGTTTCTAACCATTGATCTTCATGATATTTCACTTGCAGTAGTTGTACTTGCAGTGCACTTCGTTTGGCCATTAAAGAACAGGTTTTGTCGAGCTTACTCATCAAAGCAAGCAGAGAAAGGTAGTGGATATGCGCCACTTTTGAGGCGCGATACAGAAACCGATCGATCTGTTCCCAAATAGTACTATCTTTGTCGAAGGTACGAAGTCGTACTGTTCTAGTACGTATGATGGCAAGCCATCCTGCGTAATGACCTAAATAGGGGTCATAAGGGCTCTTTAACGAAGATTCCAACTTTCTTTGAACGTCTAGGCTTTCGATGTAGTCTTTCACTATTCGATGAATATATACAAATGCTAGGCTCTAATATAAAGGAAAAGAATAAATTATTCTTTTGTAAGTGAAGAAGAGAGCATCTATATATAAAGTATTAGATAATAACAAAATCTAGTAGATCTATTTCTAAAACTCGAATACGTATTCTACCTAGTACGTAACTAATCTAGTACGTAACTCTTTTTATTTCTAAACCTTAAACGCGTATTCTATCTAACACGTGTTCTCTCTTCTGAAACTCGGGAGACAATTACGGCAATTTATTTGGAAGTAGTCTGCTGTAAATTAGTAGTATCTATCTTACTATAGATTACGTAGTTCTATAAAGTAAACGGGAATCAGACATAGATGAACCCTAGACAAAGTAAATTGCTATTAATAAAGATTATATCATTTCTAAAGAGCTTCGAGGGAGGTTTTTTTTAGCTGAAGCCTTTGAATTTGAAAGAGGAAAATCATAGTAGCTAGCCCTTTATCTCATAGTTATCTACTATTAAACTCATTTCTCGTAAGCTCTTATTAATTTACTAAAATTCCGTAATTATACTATTTATAATCTTTTGTCTAGGCTTACTCTACTTCTGTCTTTAAGAGCGAGAACGACCTGAATACCTTTCGATAGTCTTATTAAAGAGCTTCTTAACTAGCGTTTTTGTTTTTCTAGCTAGATTAGCACTTCTATTCTTTCTAAAGGCTTCTATCTATGCCTTTTCTTACTTTTAAGACTATCCTTTCTTATTATATTCTCTTTTTTAAGCGCTCCTAGTCTATTATATCCTATCTCTAGCCTTTAATATATCTATCTTATAATAGTCTAGTTCTAGTTTTAGACCTATTACGTAACTCCTCACCGCCTAGTAGAATCCTATATATTAGCATCGTTTAGAGCTATTTTTACTCTTTATCTTTAGTTTTCGTATTAATAGCTATAAATATACTACTTCTCTACTCTATTCCTACGTTACTATTATATTAAACTAAAGATTACTCTTCTTATTAGGCTCTTAACTTTAGCTCTATTCTAGCCTCTCTACTACTAACTCTAAAACCAAAGTAGACCTCTTACTAGTAACTCTTGAATCGATACTAAGCTTAAGACCTCTCTCTAGTATCTTTAGATCCTCTTCTTCTAGTATCTTCGAATCTCTCTCTCTCTTTAAATAGCTTATATCTAACTATAAAATTCTAATAATAGACTCTAATATTATACGCTAAGTATATAACTTTAGCTCTCTTATTAAAAAGAAATAATAATACACTTACGTAATCGACGCTTCGATAAGATAGCTTATCTAGCTCGTTATTAGTTAATCTAAGCCTTCTACTAATAAGAAGAAGCCTCTCTACGCCTCGACGAGAGAAGCCTTTTAAGTAGATCTTCTTACTTTTAGCTATATTGTTTTCTAATAACTCTTAAAGCCTTCTTCTTCTTCTCTTAATATTATAAAAGCTTTTAAAGTCTATACTTTAGTAATCGACAAAATCGTAGATATATATACTAGTTACTTAGTAGATTATATAGATTAGTATTAGAGAGAGAATATAGAGAGTTTTAGATAACTCGGTATATAGCTAGTATCTTATAGCTATCTTAGTAGAAAGAAGAGTAAGAGTAGATAGACAAGTATATAGGTTTCTATAGAGCTCGAGAGCGAGCTCTACTAAAGAGAGAGAAATATAATAGTCTAGTTCTAGTTTTAGACCTGTCACGTGACTCCTCACCGTCTAATAGAATCCTATATATTAGCATCGTTTAGAGCTATCTTCGCTCTTTATCTTTAGTTTTCGCGTTAATAGCTACGAATATACTACTTCTCTACTCTATTCTTGTCTTACTATTATATATCTCTTCTAATTCTATATATAACTAATCTCCTTTCCGTATCTAATAGAGAGAATAGAAAGGTTTATATATTATCTTATAGTATTTTAGTAGAAGTAGCTTAGTAAAAACTATTAAAAGATTAGTCTTATTTAGTATCTAAAAGCAGAGGTTTTACTATAGTAAATAAAGTACCTAGCTAAGTATTTAACTAGAGCTATTTACGCTAATAGAGATAAGCTCTTATATTTAAGTCTAAATAAGTTTCTAGACGATATATTAGTACTATTAATAATATTAATTATATTCTTAGATAGCTATACTATATATAAATCGTATAAGATATCTATTATATACTCTCTCTTTTATTATTTATTATTCTAATTATTACTAATATAATATACTTCTTCTTTATAAGATATACTATCTATAGAATCTTTTAAGAGACTCTCTTAGAACTTCTAGTATTAAACCTCTTTAAATTAATTAATAATAATACCTCTAATATATTAGACCTTACTACTATTATATCTAAAGAGACTTCTATACTTCTAGATAAGAACTCTTCTTCTATATAAGTAATTAAATTAGTAATAAAGACTTATAATAATACAGCTTTTAATCTAGTAATAGCAAGAATACTATAAGAGTATAAAGCAAAGGTTAGTATATTTTAGTATATAAAATATAACTTTTATTACTATAAAAAGTCTAAGAAGAATATATAGTACTAGGATAGCTAAGGTAAAGAAGTAATCTATATAACTAAGAGTTAGCTTAAATTATATCTAAACTCTTAAACTTAATACTTATTAATTTTAGAGCTTAACTCTAATAGTAAAGACTATTATACGCGTTACTTTTAGCTATACTACTAGTGCTCTAAGATCTAATATATTACTACTAATTCTAATAATAAAGTAGTATATTTAAAGAATAAGTATAGTATTATAAAAAATAGTAGAAAGAAGCTCTTATAGTATCTAAGTAAGAAGAAGGCTATAGATAATATTAAGAAAGTATTATTATAAGAAGAGAAGAAGAGAGTATTAAATCTAGTCATAGTTCTTTAATTTAATATAATAAAATAAACTCTAATTATATAGATTCTTATATACTAATTATTAAACTCTATTACTATTAATAGCTTATTTATTAAATTTCTTAAAATAGTATATCTTACTATTACTATAATTATCTCTAAGGCTTTAAGTATAGTAAGAGGTTGAATAATAGAGATATTTAAGCTCTAGAAGATATATATAAAAGATAATCTATACTAAGTAATTAGTAAGATATACTTCTCTTTTAATCTCTAGACTTTATCTAACTACAAAGCTCTAATAGAAGTAGTAGTCTACTATATTAATAAGAGTAGTAAGAACTAGTTAATAGATAATAATATTTCTTAATCTTATATATATAAACCTACTTCTTATTTTAATATTATCTTCTTAGTATCTACTATACTAAAATAATTACTTTTTAGATATTTAAATAGCTCTTATTATATACTACTTAATTATCTAAAAAAGTTTTAAATTAATAGTATTATTAAATTATTATTAAATACCTAGTATAGTAATTTTTAAGATATTAGAGTATATATAAGTCTTAAATAAGTTAGTATTATTAAGTTAGTAGTTAGTAGAATATCTTAACCTAGTTAGGACTTCTATATTATTTTCTTAATAACTACTATACTTCTCTAGTTATTTTTTATATTTCTAAATACTACTAAATTAGAGCTTTTTAGAAATATAAAAACCTTTTAATTTAGTTATTAGTCTATTAAGAAAATAATATCATAGTCTAGCTAGGATTTTAGTATTTTATAGACTCTTTAGTATCTAAAACTAATATATTATAGCTAATACTTTTAGATACTTATTATAATATAATAACTTTAAAGCGTCTATATAGAAGAGAATTATATAGGTTATTAAGGAATATAGTTTAAAATATAAAGTTAGATTTTTTATTACTAATAATATATTAAATAATAATATATATCTTAATATTATTACTAAATAATTCCTCTCTTACTTTATTAAAAAGTAATATAAAGGTTATTAATTATACTATCTTAGTTATATACTTAATCTCGCTACTAAAGTCTTCTTTTATAATAAAGATATTAATATCTTTAAGACTTAAGAAGAATAAGAGAAACCTATTACTAATTCTAATTTATAGAAAGAGCTAGAGATATAGTAAAAGCGCGGTCTTATTAAGAGACTCTATAATATAGTTAAATATATTATAAGATCTTCTTAAAAGCGCAAGTAATTTAAGAGTATATATTTAGATAATAAAGACTCTTTTAGGAAGTGTTTTAATTACTTATAAATAGTAGAAGATAATACTACTAAATAGAACTCTCTCTATTTAATAATTAATTATACTATTAAAATTAAGAAGTATATTAACTACTTTTACTTTAATAATAAAGATACTAATTATAAGAGTACTTATAAGATAAGTACTACTTAGAAGGACCTTATTAAGCTTTCTCTTAATATTCTTATTATAGAGAATTAAGATACTTCTAAAAAAGTATAATTAATTCTTTAATCTTTCTTTAAGTATATAAAGTAAGCTAAGGCTACTAATACTAAAGCTGATTATAGTATAGCCTTATATTATATAATTACTTTAAATATACTTATTAAATAAATATATATATAATATAAGACGACTTTAATATTTATATAAATAGTAATTTATTAATATCTTAAGTTTAATTCCTTTATTAGTATACTATTAACTACTAGACTAAGATTAATAAGTATTTCTTTAAAAGTAACTAAACGTCTATTGATTATATCTTTATTATAACTAATTTAAAACGTAAATTTAAATACTTTAAGTATATATAGTAAGAAAGTAAAATAAGATTATAGAAAGATATAAACTACTCTAATTTATAAGTAGACTAGGCTTATAGATACGTAGATTAATTATAAGTAGAATACTTAAGTATATCTTATCTAGAAGATAAAAATACTAGTACTAAAAGAGCTTATATACTAGATACTTTTACTCTTAATTCTAATATAACCTTTCTTAATTATAATAATAACGATTTTATTAAAGCTTAGATAAAAGCTAGAGTATTTAACCTCGACGTTAAAGAGACTTTACTACTCTTTTAGTTATATAAGAATAAGAGTAAGAATATATATTAGTTAGTATAAGGATTAGATATAGCCTTAATTCCTATAATAAGTAGTAACTATAAGAGAGTATTCTCTTAAATAAAACTACTTATTATAAAGTAACGATTTAAATTAAAAGTTAATATAATTAAAGCTACTTAATATTAGTAAAGTCGATTTATATAGTTCTTATAGAACTAACTAAACTAAGTACCTACTTCGTTAGTTTTTAATTTTTTTACTTAGTTTTTTTTTTTTAGAGAACTGTTAGTTAGTTTAGTTTTAGTAGACAAAACTGCGTAGTTCTAAGACTATTTAGTATATAATAAATTTTAGTATTCTAGAGTTAATTCTAGGAATTCTAGGAATATCTTAGCTAGAAATAGAAGTAGACTAAGCCTATTTAGAGCCTTTTTGTATATATATAATTTAATTTAGTTAGTTAAAAGATACTTATATATATCTATTTATATTATAAGTTTAATCTTAAATATATTCTATTAATTAGCTTAAATATTTATTTTAGTATATATTTTATTAACTCTAGACTAAGTTAGAGTAGTAATAGTAGTATAAGAAGAAAAGATATATATATATATAAAAGTTAAAGATTAAAAGAGTATATTATTTAATTTTAGTAGTATATATTCTTATATATATATTTAAAGAATATATAAGCAAAAGTACGTACTATAATATATACTAGCTAAACGTTTATATATATTATATATTATCTTATTATTTTTAGTAGTAGCTATATATTATAAAAGAACTAATATATATAAGCTAAATAAGCTCTTAGACTTAAATTAGCATTTCTAAGAATTTACTTAGCTAGTGCTTTATCGCCGATTTCTTAAGAATACTAAACTATCTTATAACGTCTTCTAGTATACCTAGTTTTATAATAATACTATAGATATACTACTAAAAGAAGCTAGAACACTCTCTTAGAGGTTCTTAAGAGTCTCTAAATCTACTAAAAAGACTTAATAACCTTATATATTATTTACTCTTATCTAGGCTAAAGTACTTTATATTATAGAAGCTAGATAAGTAGATAAGTTAATTATAAGTACTTTAAGCGTTGATTTAGATTAAATATAGAAATAGCTTATTTTAATAATAGTTTTCTAAAACTACGATAGTTTACGTAGTTAGTTTTACTCTTTTATTAGTTAGTTCTACTAATACTCCTAAAACTATATATAGTTTTAGAATCTAAAAACTACGCTAAAACTACGATAGTTGAACTTTCTACTATACTACTTAATATCTATAAGCTTAGATAATTATAGATTAAAAGGCTACTAGAAAGTAGAAAGAGAAAGACTTAGAAAAGAAGTAGTAGAATAAGAAGAATTAGACTATTTCTATTTATCTAGAATAATACTAAAATTTAGATATAATATTATATATTTTATTAGTTTTAATAGTTCTATTATTTTTAATATTTCTAGAATTAGTTTATAATATACTCTACTCTTCCTCGCTTAGCTACTCTTATTCTATACTACTTACTCTTCTCTCTCTTTCTAGTCTCTCTTTTTAACCTTTCTAGCTACTCTAATCCTTCTTTTATAATTATTCTTTCTCTTCTATTATATTCTATAAGTAAAGTTATTCTATTCTACTATATTCTAAAAAAAGAGAGTATTCTTCTTTATCTTAATATCTAGGATCGTTTAAGCAGAGAAATCTAAAACGCTATTCTTAACTAAGACGTATCTATATAAGTCTAAAATATTATACTATAGTTCTAGCTCTCTAGCTAAATAAGTTATACTCTAGTATAAAAAGTTAGCCTAAAGCTTATAGTTTAGCTCTATACTTTCTTAAATAGCGCTATTATATATAAAGAGAATTAGACTACTCTCTAAGTCTATATAGTGTAGTATATACTTTCTATAGTCTAAAAAGTCTCTCTAGACTCTAGAATACTCTTAATTATATCTACTAATACGTCTTTTATATAGTATACGTCTTAAACTCTAGAAAGTTTACTAAGATAGTTACTATTAAGAAATAATATCTCTTATTAATAACCTCGACCTAGAAGAACGTCTATAGTATATATTCTTAAAAGCCTTATAATTTATAAATAATTATATAATAATAATAGAATTATAGTACTTCTTTCTAGACAATAAAGAAAGATAGAACTTAATATATTAATAGTACTACTAAGTATTATTCCTACTACTAAAGTTAAGCTATTTATATTTTATACGTAAGTAAATACTCTTATATTTTATAAGGCTTTTTACTTATTATATAGTAGACTACTAATAACTCTAATCTTAAGAAGAATCGATTATACTATAGTAGCTACTTATATAAGAATATATTACTTAAGATATATTTAGTTAAGAAAGAGTTTCTAAGTACTATAAGTATTTATTTACTTTATTTACTTTTTTATTTATTATACTAATACTATAATATAGTCTATCGAACGTTCTAAGTACTCTCTCTATTAATATAAAGTATATAATTCTTCTTCTTCTCTTTAATTAATTTAGGTCTAATTTTAATATTATAATACTTCTTTCTTATTATAATCGCTTTAACGCTTTTTAAACCGCTACTATTACTAGTAGTATAATTAATTACGTTTTATAATATAGCTAAGACTAAGAGTATAGAAGTATAAGAGCTAGAAGTATAGAATAATAAAAGTATAAGATATATATACTAGTGTTTTAAAGTTGATTTATTACTTATTTTAAGAGAGTTATATATAAATACTCTAGAGAAGTGTTATTAAGAGTCTCTTAATTTATAAGACTCTTTATAGATTAAATAAAAGATACTACTACTACGTATTATATATCTTTTATATAACTTTTCTATATAATTCGCTTAAAAGCTTTCTAATTTATAAGCCTCTTAACTAGATTATAAGTTAATAGACTAATTATAAGTTTAAAATAAGTAGATTTAATACTAAAAGTTAAGTAAATAAACTAATAACTTAATAAGAAGTACTAAGTAAGTAGACTTAGTACTAAATAATAGATTAATAGACTTAATACTTTCTAAGTAAATAGACTAATAACTAAATAAGAAGTATTAAAAAAGTAGACTTAGTACTAAAGGTTTATTAGATATACTTATTAAGTAAATAGACTTTTTACTTAGAAAGAATTAGTTTATAGATCTTTCTTCTAGTAGTAACTATATATAAAAAGTACTTATTATTAAGTAAGTAGTCTAACTTCTTAAATTTTAGTATTAAATCTATTTCTTTAGTAGTTACTATTAAATAGTTAGTCTTTTTACTTATAAGTTTATTAGTCTATTTAATAGACTTTTAGTACTAAGTCTACTTATTTTCTACTTCTTATTTAGTAATATAATAGTATGCTATCCTGGATTATCATATAACAGCTAGATTATCATATAATAGCATCATCCAGAATTGTCGGCATTCGCGAAACTGCTAATACCCCTAAGTAGTGCTAATACCTCTAATACCTCTTTAGCTGAGATTACGAAATAACTAATACTTATATAAGCGAAGTGTTAAAGGTATTAATATTCGACATTTATATATAGAAGGGATTAAGGTCTAGATGTTATATATTTAGCTTTTTAAAGGATTAGAGGTTATATATTTAGCTTTTTAGCTCTTATTATTTAGTATTAGCTATATTAGATAGGGCTTAGTTATTATTATTATTAGAACTTAGAAGCTTTCAACCTTCTTATATATAGACGTTTATGTTTAGTATAGTAGAGAGACAGTTATTATTTTCTTCTATATTAGTACCTAGTATTTATATACATTATTCTACTATATATACTTCTATATATCTTTACTATAGTTATATGTATTTCGTACTATTATATAAAAATAATAACTCTTCTTTACTAATAACAGTCTTAATAATATCTCTTTTTAAGCTTATTACTACTCTTTATTTAGAAGTTAATTTATACTCGATTTAGAATATTATAACGATATTCTTATATAGCTAAGTAATTAGAGACTACCTAGATAGCTAGTAATAGTAGGGTTTATTATCTATATAAATAGCTAGTATAAATTATGTTTAAGTATATATTAAAGGATTAGAATACGCTAAGTATTTCCTAAGAGTTCTAATAACCCTAGATTTAGTAAATAAGCTAACTTATAATAGTTATCTAGAAGGCTTTTGAATCTAATCTTACCCTCCTCTCTCTCTAATTTAATATTTAATATATTAGAATCTAGAGCAACCTCTAGTCTCTTCTAAGCTCTGCTCTTAAGCATAGAGCGCCTCTTTAAGGAATAAAGTTAAGCCTCTACTAAAAGGTCCTCAACTTAGTACTATATATCTAAGAATAGTAAGAAGCCTAAGAATAATAAAGGTAAAGGCCTAGCGCTTAGAAGCTAGAGAGATTAATAGGACTTCTCTAATATAGACAAGATATAGAGTATAATCTAAGCTATAGAGGCTAAGGATTAAGAAAAAGAATAGAGAATTTTAGAGTAAGATAATTAAATTACTTAATTATTAGACCTAGTATAATAAATTAGTTAATAACTACTAAATAATAACTAAAGTCTAAGTCTAATTTAACTTATAAGAATACCTCCTTCTACCTCTTTAAACTATTATTATAAACGAGACTTTACTTCTAATATTTATTCTTTACTATAACCTACTCTATGCCTATAACTTAAAAGTATCTTAAAAGCTCTTTAACTTATTAAAAGTAAGATTATAGAAAAAATTAAACTTTTAGATAATAGCGTTTTACTTATATATAAGTAATAGAGAATATTAATATATAATTAACTTTATATAAACGTTAACTATTATTAGACGTCTTTAACTTATAAAGCCCTTATTTAGAGGACAATAACAAAACTCGTCTAAAACTACTTAAAGCCTTAATATAAGTCTAATATAAGTAAGATAGTATTTAAAGACTATAAAGAGATAATTAAGCTTCTTAATACCTACTATCTAATAGGTTATAAGAAGAAGGATACTTAAAACGCTTTTTAGTCTTTTTAGATAAGATAGAAGGGTTATATAGGAGAAAGTTTTATAGAATTTAAAAGTTGCTTTTTAAGTATTATAATACTTAGAGAAGTATTTAAGTAAGATAAGTTCTACTATATGTAAGATAAGCTTATACTTTAGCTTTAAACCTAATTAGTTAATAGTAAGAGGTACTAGAATACTAACTTTAATAAGATAGTAAGAGATCTATTATTTATAGATAAAGAACAGCGCTATAATACTAAGTTATATATAACTAGTATAATAAGTATTAAAAAACCTATTATAATAAGCTTATTATATTAAAAGCCTAATGCTAACTAAACCTTATCTAGTTCCTTAATAAAACCCTTACTACTCTTATATAGACTTTATACTACTTCTTAAAAAACTTCTTAATCTTCTAAACTCTCTTCTACTAGCAAAAGATTAAAGACTTTATTTATAGACTAACTCTTTACTAGTATAAAGTATTATAATTATAGGAAACCTAAGTATATTAAGCTTAACTATTCTAATCTACCTAGTATTAATAAGATAAAGGAGGACAATTAACTTAAGGAAGAATAACTACTTAAAAAGTACTTTAACTCTAACTTAAGTTAGGAGGAAAACGAAGAGGCTTAGGTAAAAAATACCTTTCTAGGCTTATATAAATATGATCTATCTAGACTTAACCTTTCTAAGCTTATAGGAGGAAAACAGTTCCTTATAAATACTACTCTTAGTATATAGAGATATAGTATTAAAATATAAGCTTTAGTAAATATAGGAGTAAATAGGTATCTATTTCTAAATCGACTCCTAGCTCTATAATTATTAAAAGCAATAGGTTTAAAGATTTAGAAACTACCTTATTTAGTATCTATTTATAGATATAATAATAGTACTAAAAGCTAGGTAAATTAGTTTATATAACTATATCTAAATATAGATAAACGTTATATTTATAACTACCTCTTTATTATCCTAGACCTTAGATAATAAGACCTAATTATTAGTAATAAGTAGTTAAACTATTTTAAAGTTCTTCTTAACTCTTTAAAGAACTAGATTACTTAGCTAGCTAAATACTCTTTAACTCTCTACTATAGTAAGGAAATTTTACTTTCTCTTTCTAGCTAGAACTAGAAATCTTTTTTAAATTACTAGTTAGATACGAACCGAAGGAAATATACTATTTAGCAATAAGAAAGACGTAAAAAGAGTAGACTTATATATATAGCTAAGTTATTACTTCTGTCTATAATAATACCTCTTAAAATTTTAATATTCGACTTTAGTCTAAAGCTCTTATAAACTACTAGTATAGCCTTAAAAGGCTAGACCTTATACTCTTTTATTTATAAGATAAGCGCTAATATAATATATTATAATATAAAATAGCCTAATTTAGAATTTTATATAATAAGCTTCTACGAGTTAGATTAGGTTATTAATAAGAGATTAGCCTCTTTCTAAGATAATAATAAGATAAGGGCTCTAATATAGGCTTAACTCTTAAAGTATTACTTATTTTATAAAGACGTGTTCTTAAAAGTAGCTTCTAATAAGCTTCCTCCTTACTACAAATACGATTATAAGATTACTTTAAATAAGCTACTTCTTAACTCCTTTTCCTCTCTATATTAATAGTTAATCGCCGAGCTTAAGGCTATAAAAGAGTATCTTATAAAGAACCTAGACAAGGGGTTTATTATTAATAGTAATAGCCTTTTTGCCTCTTCTATACTCTTTATTAAAAAGGCTAATAACAACAAGTTACGGTTCTATATCGATTATAAGAAGCTAAACACTCTAACTTAAAACGATCCTTACCTAATCCCTTATATTAACGAGCTCCTTTCTAGGATAAGGATAGCTAAAATCTTTACTAAATTAGATATTAGATAAGCTTTCTATTATATCTAAATAAACCCTAACTTAGAAGAGATAACTATGTTTAGAACTAGGTATAGTATGTATAAATATAAGGTCCTCTCTTTTAGACTCTATAACGGCCTCGCTATCTATTAACGTTATATAATTAAGCTAAAGTAGACAGCCGCTCGCGTACCCTTTTAGCACCTAATCGTTTAGACCTCTAAATCAACGCTAAACTTACTTAGACCTTTTTATAAGAACAGTCTACCTCTCTTAATATAATTTAGTTAGACGATATTCTAGGAATAAGTTTAGATACGATTTAGAAGTTAAAGGAAGATAACCTATACTCCTTTTAAAAAGAACGTTATTAACTTCTAGACGAATACTACTACTTATTAGATAATTTACTACTTTTTAAGGATCGACTTTACGTTTAAAAGAATACTAAACTCTATATAAAACTGATCTAAGAAGTCTATAACTAAGTATCTAGTACTTACTTAAGTGTAAAAAAGATATACTAGTTATTAGTATAATACTACTACTAGGCTAGAATGTTTTTAGACTATAGAAGGTATATAGGGAATTATTAAGCTTATAAATACTCTTATCTTTAATAAACTAAGTAATAAGGCTTTCTTTACTCTCTACTTATACTTAACTATCTTATATAATATTTATATATAGACTTTAAATTATTCTTAAAGAATAAACATAGATTTAATACTATATTAGTGTTTATTAACTAACTTAGAAAGGATTCGGTGTTAATACTTTATTACTCGACTATAGATACTAAAGGACTAGTTAAACTTTTTATTTAATAGATTTACTGTTTTAGCTACTACTTTGAATCGATTATATCTGATTAAGAACCTTAATTTATATTATTATTTTAGACTAAATTTTATTAAATAATCGGTATTAAGTTTAAGCTTAGTACTACCTATTATAAATAGATAGATAGATAGATAGAGATAATAAACTAATATATTAATTAAAGACTAAGGCCTTTTATAATCTACTATTAAGATAACTAGAGTAAATTAATCTCTTTAATAGATAGAGTATAAATAATACTTCTATACTTATCTATTAGTATAACCTCTTATTAGCTTAAGTTTAGACTTAACCTAAAGACTTTATAGGACTAGAATACGCTAAAGACTTCTATTTCTTAGGAACGACTTAACTATAATAAAGTAGTAAAAGTGGCCTAACGTATATACTCTACTTAAGAGATAGCTAAAGATAATATAGATAAGGCTTAGAAAAAGATAGAGGATAGTATAAACTAGTATTAAAGAGCTATTAACTAGGACGTTAGAGATAAAGTCTACTTATCTATTAAGAATCTTAAGATAAATCGTCTTAGTTAAAAGCTTACTAAATAGTAGATAGGACCTTTTAAAATATTAGAAAGTATAGGATACTTCTATAAGCTAAAACTTCTTAAAGGCTTATTAATTTATAATGTTTTCGCTCTTAATATACTTTTAAAGGATTTAAACACTCCTCTACTAGGATAAGAGGCTTTAGAGCTCTTACTAGATATTATTAAAGGTGTATAAGAATAAGAGATATAAGAAATACTTAGTAGTAGACTTTTTAGAAGATAGCTATAGTATTAGGTGAAATAGATTAGATATAATTTAGATCCTGCTTAGTATCTTATAGATAATTTTTAGGGTTTACTATATTATCTAAGAGACTTTTATATTAAATATCTAGAAGAGCTAGGACTACCTTAACACTTCTTTAAATAGCTTAATATATAGGAATTAGATAAGAATTAGGTAAAAGAGTTAATTTGTAATATTAATACTCTCTAATTCTAGTTACCCTTAATAAGGAACTTATAATAAAAACCTAAGATAAAACACTAACTAGTAGGAATGTTTAAAATTAATAAAGTAAAGAACTAAGACTGAGTTACTACTAAAACAAGGTTTACTAACCCTTCTTAGGCCTTAGCCTCTCCTTCCTTCGACTTATTATCCTCCTCTCTACTCTTTTAAGCGTAAGGAGCCTAAATCGGCTCTTTCTCTACTACCTCCTCCTTATAAGGACGCTTCTTACCTTAGCAACCTCTTATAACCGGCTTTAGAAAAGACACTTATAAACTCTTTAGGTAGGCTTTAAAGAGGACTCGAACCTAGGTTTAGACAGAGGTCCTACTCTCTATAGTATAGTATAAGGACTGTTAAATGTTAGTAACTGAAACCCTTCTAATAAGTAAGAGGTACTTATAGTAACCTTAGCGTAAAGCGCCTAAGTCTCTTTTAGGAGGGTGAACTATACTTCTAAGCTATTCTTTAGTGCTTCTATACTAGTAACGACTAATACCTTATCTAAGGCCTTAGCGGCCTTCTTAACCTCTCTCTTCTCCTTCTTACTTATAAGCTTATTAAACTTCTTTCTAATAAACTATAGTAACTACTTAAGTTAGAACGGATTTAGTATATATTTAGGATTAAACTTACTAGAATGTATATAGTATTCTGCTCTACGTAGTACTTATACTTCTTTGACTTCGGCTTCTTAAAAGTGTATACGTAATCTCTGTTTTGAGATTTTACCTAAAAGCACTAAACGTAGTAGACTTGGTAAGTAGCTAGAAGCGTACTAGAAGGATATAGAAGAAGTATTTTATTATATTAGATTAGCCTTAAATTAGGTCTAATTAAGGAGGGAAGAACTTACTTTTATATGTATATATATGATATATATATGTATTTTAAGAGATAAGTTAGTATATAAGGATATACTTAATTAGAAGGTATTCTTACTATTTATATTATTTAGATAAAAAGAAAAGAAGAAGAGAAGTTAGAATTAGAGAAAAGTCGCCTACTAATATACTACTTATAATAATAGCTATTACTTTATAATTATTATTTATTACTTAATAATTACTATTATAATATATAATAATAGTAAGAATACGATAACTCTGTAGTAGTATACTGCTTTCTACCTACTAGCTAATTATTAGCCTCTCTTCTGTTTATATTCTATTATTATATAGTATATAGTAGTAAATAAAGAGCGATTAGCTCTTAAATAATAATACTACTAGCTACTAACCCTACCTTGACTACTAGATACTATAATAGTAAGATAACTTATATTCTTTACAATAAAAAGACAAATAATACTCTAATTAACCTAATACTATGTTGATTGCTAACCGAAGACTTAGGATAAGTCTTTTTAAAAGAGAGGGGATATAATAGTATACTATCCTAGATTATTATATAATAGCTAGATTATTATATAATAGTACTATCTAGAATTGTCGGCATTTATAAAACTACTAATACTCTTAAGTAGTGTTAATACCTCTAATACTCTTTTAGCTAAGATTATAAAATAACCGATACTTATATAAGCGAAGTGTCGAAGGTATTAATATCTAACATTTATATACAGAAGGGATTAAGGTCTAGATATTATATATTTAGCTTTCTAAAAGATTAGAGGTTATATATTTAGCTTTTTAGCTCTTATTGTTTAGTATTAGCTATATTAGACAGGGCTTGGTTATTATTATTATTAGAACTTAGAAGCTTCTAACCTTCTTATATATAGACGTTTATGTTTAGTATAGTAGAGGGACAGTTATTGTTTTCTTCCGTATTAGTACCTAGTATCTACATACGTTATTCTACTATACGCACTCCTATATGCCTCTACTGTAGTTATGTGTATTTCGTGCTGTTATAAGTAATTAGTTTATTTACTTAGAAAGTAATAAGTCTACTTCTTTAATACTTCTTATTTAGTAATTAGTCTATTTACTTATAAAGTAATAAGTCTATTAATCTATTATTTAGTACTAAGTCTACTTATTTAGTTCTTTTTATTAAGTTATTAGTCTATTTACTTAGAAAGTAATTAGTCTACTTATTTAATACTTCTTATTTATCTATTAACTATAATTAAGTTAAGAGGCTTAAAAATTATAAAGCTTTTAAATAAAGTATATATAAAAGTTATATATAAAAAATATATATAAAAAGTTAAGAATTCTTAGCTAAAAGCTTTAGAAAATTAAGCGAGAAATGAATATATAAGTAAGCTAATTACTTTAGTAAAAGTATTTATTCTTCTTATACTTCTTTAGCTTTTAAAAGTTCTCTCTCTATCTTATAGAATTATTATTCTAACTAATTAAGTACTATATAATAGTAAGATTATTAAAGTTTATAGACTATTCTCTCTAATTATAGAGTTATAGATATTCAACTTTAATATACTTAAGAAGTACTAGTATCTACTATAGTAAAAAGAGTAAGTACTATATAGACTAGGATTATTACTAATCTCTATAAGATTCCTTCTAAAAGCTTTAAGAAAAACGTTACTTCTCTATTTTAATTAGTCTTATAATTTATAAGAGAGTAAGAAGAGTAGTTTATACTAATCTACTTAGAGTTACCTAGTTAGTTATATTAATCTTTCTAAAGATATACTTCTTAGTAATATAAGACTTCTAGAACTAATTAAGAAGTACTTATATAGAAAAAAGATATAGATTCTCTTTATTAAAGTAAAAGTAGAAAGGCTTAATCTCTATTAAAAAGATAATTAGATAGATAAAGAGAAGAGAGAGATAACTTACTACTAAGTTAGTATATCTTCTAGAATATAAGTATTAGCTTAATCTTACTAATCTACTTATTAATAACCTTAATATAATATACCTAGATCTTAAAAACCTTATTAAATCAGAGTAGATAAAAGAAGAACAAAAGGTAGATAGCTTATATTATACTTCTTTATATAAAGCCTCTCTAATTATTCTTTAGATCACTTCTAAGATTAGTAAGATATTATAGTAGTTTAGTATTATAATTAACGTTATAGAGCTTTTTAAGATTCTTATTAATAATAGAGTATATACTTATAGTAATCTCTCTAGTAAAGATCTAGAATAATTAATTAGTACTTTTATAATTTATAAGAATATTTATCTATCTTTCTTCTTTATAAGCTAATTATATACTTTAAAACTTCTTAAAAGAGTAATAGAGTACTTTTTTATCTACTACTAAATACTCACCTCTATATAAGATTCTACTTATTAAGCTTACTTAAAAACCCCTAGCTTACTACTACTCTTATCTTAAGTACTTATAAGTAGGTTTAGCCTTTACTATTATAAAGAGTAAGCTTCTCTTTCTTAAAGCCTTTTATAAGATATCTTTATCTCTTTATTACTCTCTTCTTTATAGATAGTAGTTATAAATTTAAAGAAGTAATTCTAGAGACTAGAGTAATTAGTCTTATAAATTTTAAGAGAAGTTCTAGAAGTAAGAAATAAGTTATCTTTAATATTACTTTTAGATACTTATATAAAAAGAAGCTATAAATAGCTTTTTAATATTATTTCCTATTTATATAAAAGCTAATTTAAGAGCGTCTTTTTTATTCTAAGTATTAAGTATATTCTTATTTACTTCTTTAATATATATATAAGATATACTCTCTTTATCTAATTTATTAAGAGAGTCTATATTATAAGTAGATTAGTTAGAGAGAGAGAGAGATTAAGAGATTAAAAGTTAAAAGATTAAAAGATTATAAAGATAAAAAGGTTAAGAGCTTAGAAGGTATTTTTATTTACTTATAAATTAAGATAGTGTTTATTCTACTCTTCTATATCTCTACCTCTATCTCTACTCTCTCTTTAACCTCTACTACTAATAGTACTATAGAGCTAGAGCTTTATAAAAAGCGAGCTAAAAAAGAGAAGAAGAGTACTATAATTCT
Source organism: Hymenoscyphus infarciens (assembly GCA_001414345.1). NCBI lineage: Eukaryota > Fungi > Ascomycota > Leotiomycetes > Helotiales > Helotiaceae > Hymenoscyphus > Hymenoscyphus infarciens. The sequence continues at coordinate 193,956 of LLCB01000119.1, forward strand.
ATAAGAGTTAGAGAATATCTCTACTTATATCTTAAAGTATAACTATAAGCGAGTACTAAAAGCTAAAGATATTAACTACTATAATACTAGCTAAAAGAGCTATCTCTTAGCTTTTATAGATTAGTTTATAGAGTTAGGATATTATATACTAGTTATAAAAAAGAAGGAGAATAGAGTATTATCTAAGAAAGAGATAGAGCTTATTATTAGTATTTAAGAGAATACTAAGCTATAGCTCTCTTCTCTTTTAAGTACGTCTTAGAAGGTTATTATTAAGTACTACTATAATTATAATTATAACTATACTATAAACCACGTTATATTCTTAAGCTCTTATATAAAGAATAATAGCTAAAAGAAGATTATTAAGTATATAATATCCTAAGTAAATAGTAAACTTATTAGCTAGTCTATTATCGAGAAACTAGAACTAGAAATAGAATAGTAGAGATTAAAAGTCTTAGAAATTATAAAGCATTTTTCGGAGCTAGGCCTTATATATACTAAATTATAACTCTTACTCTCTTTTATTATCTCCTTTCTAATAAGTAAGATTAAAGATATTCCTAGTATCTAAGAGAATTTAGAGATATTATTTATTAATAGTACTTACGTCTCTTATAAATACTAAGCTAGGTTATACTCTAAGAAGTAATATAGAAAGAAGTAAGAGACGTAGCGTAGAGAGAAAGTAAGTAAATAAATCTATTCTATCTTACTTCTTTATAATTTATAAAGTGAAATTTATTATAAGAGATTACTACTATCTTTTATAATTATAAGAGTAATAAAGATATCTTTTAGTCTAAGAAGAAAGCTAAAGAAGTAAATAATAAGAGCTTTATAATATCTTCTTTATTTATTAAAAAGGTTCTTAAGAAGATTATAGATTATAATACTATTATTAATATATATAGACTAAACGTCTTATAAGAGAGAAGTATCTTAGAGATACTTTTAAGAAGTACTTTTAATCTACTAAGTCTAGTAAGATCTATATATATAATAAGCTTTAAAAGATTATAAAATAGTTAAGAGAGCTTAAGAAAAAGCTAAGTATATAAGACTCTATTATAGATAATTAGATTAAATAAAAGACTTATTCTCTCTCTAAAAGACTTATAAACTTCAAGTAAAACCCTAGGAATTATTATAAATTAATTTATAAAAACTATATACTCTTTACTTAATACTCTTATAAATTTCAAAGGAAATATCTTCTATACTATAGTATCTATATTAGTACGCTATTCTGAATTGCCGGCATTCGTAAAACTACTAATACCTCTATAATTAACCTAATACTTATAAGATAGAAGATACTAAAGAGAGTAAGGTTTAGATATTATATATTTCGCTTTAAAGTCTTATATATTTAGCTTTAAGGCCTTTATTATTTTATTAGCTATATTAAGAAGAGCTTAGTTATTATTATTATTAAGACTTAGTAGTCTCTAACCTCTTATATATAGATATTTATACTTAATATAGAAGAGAGATAGTTTTTCCTTTTCTTCTATATTAGAGCCTAGTATTTATATATATTATTCTATCTTAAATATACTTTTATATCTCTCTTCTATAATAGTATATATTTTATACTATTATATATAAAGGAAAAACTCTTCTTTACTAATAATAGCTTTTATAATATCTCTTTTAAGCTTATCGTTGCTTTTTATTTTAATTTCGATTTAGCTTAGAATTAGACTATTATAATACTATTCTTAAATAGCTAAGATTCTAGAGATCTTCTAAATAGCTAGTAATACTAGGGTTTAGTATTTATATAAATAGCTAGTAAAAATCGTATCTTATATATTAAGAGATTAGAATATACTAAGTATTCCTAAGAATTCTAATAACTCTCTTAGTATAAGAATTACTATATATAATTTAGTTAGTTAATATATAATAGTTCTCTAGAAAACTCTTAAATTAACCTCTTTATCTCTTTTAAATTAATATTTAATATATTAGATTTAGAAGTAACTTTAGATTCTTTCTAAGCTCTACTTTAAAGTATAGAGCTCTTTTTTAGAGAAGAAAGTTAAGTACTAATAGAATAGTCTCTAACTTATTACTATATATCTAAGAATAATAAAAAGTCCTAGAATAATAAAGGTAAAAGTATAGCTCCTAGAAGCTAGAGAGATAACTAATACTTTTTAAATATAAATAAGATATAGAGAGTAATATAAGCTATAGAGGCTAAAGATTAAGAAAAAGAAGAAAGAATCTAGTAGTAAGATAACTAAATCGCTTAATTAATAGATTTAGTATAATAAATTAGTAAACACTTACTAAGTAATAATTAGAGTCTAAGTTCTTACTAACTAAATTAAACTCCTTCTTTATACTCTTCTATTATACTAGACTATCTTTAAATATAAAACTCTACTTCTAATATTCTTCCTTTATATTAATTATAATAATCTATCTCTTACTTATAAGCTAAAACCTAACTAAAAGCCTAATAACCTATTAAAAGTAAAATTATAAAGAAAATTAAACCTTTAAATAGTAGTACTTTACTTATTTATAAATCATAGAAGATATCTATATATAATAGACTTTAAGTAAATATTAACTATTACTATACTCTTAAAACTTATAAAGCTTTTATCTAAGAGATAACTATAAAACTTACTAGGAACTACTTAAAGCCTTAATATAAGTTAGATATAAGTAATATAGCTTTTAAAGATTAATAAGATATAATAGAGCTTCTTAATTCCTACTTCCTAACTAGTTATAAGAAAGAGAATACTTAGAATAAATTTTAAGCCTTATAAATCGATAGAAAAGGTTATATAAAAGAAACCTTTTTAGATTTTAGAGTACGCTTCTTAAGTATAACTATATTTAAAGAGATACTAGAGTTAGAAAGATTCTACTAGATATAGAATAAGATTACGCTCTAGCTCTAAAGTAGCTCTATATTAGCTAAGAGATATTAGAATTATAATTTTAATAAAATAGTAGTAGATCTTTTAATCTTAAATTATGACAGCATACTATTATTCTAGATAGCTGGGAGTACCTGCTATATATAAGGTTTCAGTAGTTGTTGTCTTATATTATCTGTTTTAGGAAGGTTACGTAGGTTCAGGCTTTTGTATTAGCCGACGTATATCGTTGTTCGGTTTCGTACCTCTTATATATTAGTATCGTTTAGAGCTGTCTTCGCTCTTTACCTTTAGTTTTCGTGTTAATAACTACGAATAGACTACTTCTCTACTCTACTTCTGCCTTATTATTATATTAAACTAAAGGTTACTCTTCTTATTAGGCTCTTAACCTTACTTCTATTCCGGCCTCTCTGCTGCCGACTCTGCGAACCCCTTTAAACGGCTTCTTAGACCCCTCGCTAGCGACTCTTGAATCGACACCAAGCTTAAGACCTCCCCCTCTAGCGTTTTCGGACCCCCTTCTGGCATCTTCGGATCCCTCTCTCTGGCGTCTTTGGACCCTCTTCTGGCATCTTCGGATCCCCCCCCTCTGGCGTCTGCGGACTCCCCCCCCCTTCTTTTTTCGACTTCATGTCGAACCAGTTCCGCTACGAGGCGTTAAACGACCTTCCAGGGCCACCCCCCTTTTCGAAAAGACACCTCTTATTCGATTCCTCTCCGACCTAATTCGTACGCTAAAACAATAAGGGCTTAGCCCCTCTGAAAAGACTTTTCAAATGCGAACGATAATCGGACGAGATAGCGGCACACAAAGGACAAAACGATCGGTTAGCCGAGATGGAGGACAAAATTCTAAGCGAACTTCGAAGTTAAATCCCACCTCCGAACCCTTCTTTGCTTTTATGCCTGAATTCAGACCTCTTTCGCTTACGGGCCCCTGCCTCTGATGCCTTTCTACCACTTCCCTCGAATCGGATACGAATCGGTCGAAATACGCTTTCTATCAGGACCAAAGAAGTAAGCTCTTAGCTAAGTTATCGCTATTAATCCCGACCAAACATCATCTAACTCCACTCTAAACTTCTAGCGAACATTTAAAAGACTACGGTTACGAACCGAGTCCCCGCTAGTATAAAGGTTAAAAGAGATAGAAGTGGAATTAGGATAAGATTATGCTAAAGAAACTTTTACCGACTTTAAAAGGTTACTTTTCGAGTACGGCTATACTTAGAGAGATACTAGAATCGGAATGCTTCTTTTATATTTAGGACACACCTTAGCTTATCCGAATCCCCTATAATACAATAGCAACTCTTCTTCGAAATCGGAAGATAAATAAGTCCTTAAGTACCTCGAAGGGAATAAGGCAATATAACAACTTCGGCATTAAGTTCATTTAACTAGCCGAAACCCCTCCTTTTATTGTCCTAAACTTCGGATAGCATTTTTAACTTCGGCAACAACTTCGCTTTTGACTAGCCGAAACCCCACCGACTCTAGCAAGGAGTCTTTCTTACTTTCTTTTACTTCTGGCCGGGCCAGAAGTCCTTTTTTTTTCATTTGAACTTTCGAATCGGATACGAATCGAATCAGTACGCTCTCGAAAGGATAGTGACCTCTTAGCTGAGTTATTACTATCTACGACATTATCGACTTTTCGTTTCCGACTTCACTCCTTTTTTTTTCGAATTCGAATCGGATGCGAATCGGTACGCTCTCGAAGTAAGCTCTTAACTGAGTTATCACTGCCTCTCAACTGAACGACCTCCGACTCTACTCTGAATTCGCCTTCGACTTTTGAACTTTTTGAACTTTAAACTTTTTACTTTTTCTAACCTGCTGGACAGGATCGGACCACACTCTTTTAGCGAATGCTTGCTTTTAATATTAAAGGATTAGAAACGAAGTCTCTTTATAAGCATCTACGAAGTCGATTCAGAACCGACATCTCGCTTACGACAATTTCAATAGATAAAGCATCTACGAACTCGGGTTAGCCACGATTCAGACCCTAATCTACCTTCTCGCTTACAACAAAATCAATAAATACGACAAATGCTTCGACCTCGATAACAATGCTATAGCATCCTAATTCAACTCTAAACGATAAGAGAGAAGACTTAGAGACAAGTCTTTTTCAAGAGAAGGGGATATGACAGTATACTATTATCCTTAATAGCTAGGAGTACCTGCCACATATAAGGTTTCAGCAGTTATTGTCTTATATTGTCTATTTTAGGAAGGTTACGTAGGTTCAGGCTTTTATATTAGCCGACGTATATCGTTGTTCGGTTTCGTACCTCTTATATATTAGCATTATTCAGAGCTGTCTTCGCTCTTTACCTTTAGTTTTCGCGTTAATAACTACGAATAGACTACTTCTCTACTCTACTCCTGCCTTGTTATTACATAAATAAAGAGAAGTACTAAAATATAGAGTTGTCTATAACTAGTATTATAGCTAAACTAATTAGTATAATCTTATTATTTAAAAAGATAAGTACTTTTCGATTCTTACCTAGCTTTATACTAAAACTCTCTCTACTCTTATATAGACTTAATCCTACTTCTTAGAAGATTTTATAAACTCTTAAATCTTTTTCTACTAGTAAAAAATTAAAGACTATATTAATATACTAAGTTCTTACTAGTATAAAGTATTACTATTATAGTAAGTCTAGATATTTTAAACCTAATTACTCTAATCTTCTTAATATTAATAAGATAGATAATTAATCTAAAGAAGAATAACTATCTAAAGAGTACTCTAACTCTAACCTAAGTTAGATAGAAAACGAAGAGACCTAGATAAAAATTCCTTTCTAAGCTTATATAATTATAATCTAACTAGACTTAATCTTTCTAAACTTATAAAAGGAAAACAGTTTCTTATAAATACTACTCTTAGTATATAAAGATATAGTATTAAATTATAAGCTTTAATAGATATAGAAGTAAATAGATACTTATTTCTAAATTAACTTCTAGTCTTATACTTATCTAAAATAATAGGTTTAAAGATTTAGAAATTACTATATATAGTATCTATTTATAGATATAATAATAGTACTAAAAGCTAGATAACTTAGTTTATATAACTATATCTAAATATTAATAAATATTATATTCTTAACTACTCTTTTATTATTCTAGACCTTAGATAGTAAGACTTAATTATTAATAATAAGTAGTTAAACTATTTTAAAGTCTTTCTTAATCTCTTAAAGAACTAGATTAATTAGCTAATTAATAACTTTCTAACTCTTTACTTTAGTAAAAAGATCTTACTTTTACTTTTTAGCTAGAACTAGAAACCTATTTTAAATTACTAGTTAGATATAAATTAAAGAGAATATATAATCTATTAATAAGAAAGATATAAAAAGAGTAGACTTATAAATATAGCTAAGTTATTACTCTTATTTATAATACTAATACCTCTTAAAATTTTAACCTCTAACTCTAGCTTAAAGCTCTTTTAAACTACTAATATAGCTTTAAAAAGCTAGACTCTATACTCTTTTATTAGTAAAATAAGTATAAATACTATATACTTTAATATAAAATAACCTAACTTAGAATTCTATATAACTAGTATTTATAAGTTAGATTAGATTATTAATAAAAGATTAGCTTCTTTTTAAAATAATAATAATATAAGAGCTCTAATATAAGCTTAACTTTTAAAATATTACTCTTCTTATAAAGACGTATTCTTAAAAGTAGCTTCTAATAAGCTCTCTTCTTACTATAAATATAACTATAAGATTACTTTAAATAAACTACTTCTTAACTCTTTTTTACCTTTATATTAATAGTTAACTATAAAGCTTAAAGCTATAAAGAAGTATTTTATAAAAAACCTAGATAAAAGATTTATTATTAATAGTAATAACTCTTTTACCTCTCTAATACTCTTTATTTAAAAAGCTAATAGTAATAAGTTATAATTCTATATTAATTATAAGAAGCTAAATACTCTAACCTAAAATAATCTCTATCTAATCTCTTAAATTAATAAGCTTCCTTTAAAGATAAGAATTGCTAAAATCTTTACTAAATTAGATATAAGATAAGCTTTCTATTATATCTAAATAAACCTTATTTTAGAAGAGATAACTATATTTAAAACTAGGTATAGTATATATAAATATAAAGTCCTCTTTTTTAGACTCTATAATAGCTCTATTATCTATTAATATTATATAAATAACGTCTTAATTAATTATTTAGATAACTTCTATATTACTTACTTAGATAATATTTTAATTTATTTAAATACTATTAAAGAATATAAAGAATAGGTTAAGAAGGTTCTAAATTAGCTCTAAGAAGCTAGACTCTAAGTAGATATTAAGAAAAGCGAATTTAGTATTACTAGAGTTAAATACTTAAGATTTATCTTAACTATAAAGAGACTTAAAGTTAATTCTAAAAAGGTAGAATCTTTATAAAACTAGGTTTAACCTACTACTATAATAAGTATAAAGTCTTATCTAAGGTTTATAGGATTTTATAAATAATTTATTAAAGATTATTTTAAAATTACTAAACCTTTAACTATAATAATATATCTTTTAGAGCTATTTCTATAAACGCTTAAATATAAAGAAGCTTTTAAAGTATTAAGAACTAGGCTACTTACTATATAAACCTTATACTACTTTAACTCTAATTATAATATAAAGGTAGAAATAAACTTCTTAGAAGAAGTAATAGTAGGCGTATTCTTATAATAATATAATAGCTTTTAGTATTCTATTAAGTTCTACTTATACGTTCTAGTTAGCTATAAATTAAACTAGAAGATTTATAATAAAGAGCTATCTATTATTATAAAAGCTTTTAAGAAATAGTATCTTAAACTTATATTATATTAGAAGTATATTAATATATATTTAAACTATAGATTATTAGAATACTTTATAATAACTAAGCTACTTATAGCTAAGTAAGTTTAATAGATAGAGTTTTTATTAAACTTTAACTTTTAAATCTAAGTTATATCTAAGAAGAGTAATTAAAAAGTAGCTATATTAACTTAATATAAATAAGACCTAAAAACCTATAATTAAGCTAAATTAGATAGCTACTTATATACTCTTTTAAGACCTAATTAGTTAGACTTCTAAATTAATACTAAACTTACTTAGATCTTTTTATAAGAATGTTTATATCTCTTAATATAATTTAGTTAGATATTATTTTAGAGTTAAGTTTAGATATAATTTAAAAGTTAAAAGAAGATAATCTATACTTCTTTTAGAAAGAACGTTATAAACTTCTAGATAAATACTCTATCTTATTAGATAATTTACTTCTTTTTAAGAATTAACTTTATATTTAAAGAAATACTAAACTCTATATAAAGCTAATCTAAGAAGTCTATAACTAAGTATCTAGTAATTACTTAAATATAAAAAAGATATACTAGTTATTAGTATAATACTACTACTAAGTTAGACTAGGTTTATACTATAAGAGGTATATAGTAAATTATTAAGCTTATAAATACTCTTATTCTTAATAAACTAAGTAATAAGGCTTTCTTTACTCTTTACTAGTACTTAACTACTTTATATAATATTTATATATAGATTTTTAATTATTTCTAAAAAATAAATATAGATTTAATACTATATTAGTCTTTATTAACTAACTTAGAAAAGATTTAGTATTAATACCTTACTACTTAACTATAGATACTAAAAGACTAGCTAAACTCTTTATTTAATAGATTTACTATATTAGTTACTACTCTAAATTAATTATATTTAATTAAGAATCTTAATTTATATTATTATTTTAGATTAAATTTTATTAAATAATTAGTATTAAGCTTAAGCTTAGTATTACTTACTATAAATAGATAGATAGATAGATAGAGATAATAAACTAATATATTAATTAAAGACTAAAGCCTTTTATAACCTACTATTAAGATAACTAGAGCGAATTAATCCCTCTAATAAATAGAGTATAAATAATACTTCTATACTTATCTATTAATATAACCTCTTATTAGCTTAAGTTTAGACTTAACCTAAGAACTTTATAAAACTAGAATACGTTAAAGACTTCTATTTTCTAAAAACGTCTTAATTATAATAAGATAGTAAAAGTAGCTTAATATATATAATCTACTTAGAGAATAGCTAAAAATAATATAGATAAGGCTTAGTAAAGAATAGAGAATAGTATAAATTAGTACTAAAGAGCTATTAACTAAAACGTTAGAGATAAAGTCTACTTATCTACTAAGTTTCTTAAAATAAATCGTTCTAGCTAAAAGCTTACTAAATAGTAAATAAGACCTTTTAAAATACTAGATTATATAAGACACTTCTATAAGCTAAAACTTCTAAAAAGATTATTAATTTATAATATTTTCGCTTTTAATATACTTTTAAAAGATCTAAATACCTCTCTACTAAGATAAGAGGCTCTAGAGCTTCTACTAGATATTATTTAAGATATATAAGAATAAGAAGTATAAGAAATACTTAGTAGTAGACTTTTTAAAAGATAGCTATAATACTAGATAAAATAGATTAAATATAATTTAAATCCTACTTAGTATTCTATAAATAATTTTTAAAGCTTACTATATTATCTAAAAGACTTTTATACTAAATATCTAAAAGAGTTAAAACTACTCTAACTTCTCTCTAAATAGATTAATATATAAGAATTAAATAAGAATTAGATAAAAGAGTTAATTTATAAAACTCTATTAATACTTTCTAATTCTAGTTATTTTTAATAAAAAACTTATAATAAAAACCTAAGATAAACTAAGACTAAGTTACTACTAAAATAGAGCCTACGCCGTCTCTTCTTCCTCTAACTTATTATCCTTCTTCTTACTCTTCTAAATATAAGAAGCCTAAACTAGCTCTTTCTCTACCTCCTCTTTATAAAAACGCTTCTTACCTTAGTAACCTTCTATAATAAGCTTAGAAAAGGATACTTATAAACTCTTTAAATAGGTCTTAGAAAGGACCTAAACCTAGGTTTAGATAGAAGTCCTATCTTTTATAGTATTATATAAGAACTATTAAATATTAGTAACTAAAACTTCTTTAATAAATAAGAGATACTTATAATAACCTTAGTATAAAGTGTCTAAGTCTTCTCTAGAAAAGTAAACTATATTTTTAAACTATTCTTTAGTACCTCTATACTAGTAATAACTAATATCTTATCTAAGGCCTTAGTAGCTCTCTTAATCTCCTTCTTCTTCTTCTTAAGCTTAAGCTTATTATACTCCTTCTTTATAAACTATAATAACTATCTAAGTTAGAATAGATTTAGTATATATTTAGAATTAAACTTACTAGAATATATATAGTATTCTACTCTATATAATACCTATACTTCTTTAACTTAGCTTTCTTAAAAGTATATATATAATCTCTATTTTAATATTTTATTTAAAGATACTAAATATAATAGACTTAGTAGATAGTTAGAAGCGTACTAAGAGAATATAGAAGAGGTATTTTACTATATTAGATTTGTTAGTATAACTTATGATTATAAAAGCGATGTAAAAAGAGTTATATTATCGTTCGTATATACCGAGTAAAGCTAGCTACGATGCCTACTTAAGTAGCTCTTAAGCAAGAGGCACGTATACCTACGTATACTAATCCGAATCGCTATTTACTCTTAAATATATACCGACACTAACACTTCTTTAAAATAATAGAAGTTAGTACTCTAAAAATTATTAAAATCTCTTATCTAATCTAACTAATTAGAGCTCTCTATTCTCTATTCTTAACTAATAAGAAGGCTCTATTTCTATTCTTTATTATCTCTTATTCCGTTCTACTTATTCTATAAGCTTAATATCTAGCTTATTTATATCGATTAGCTTTTGTAAAGTATTATAGTAACCCTTTTTAGTTATAGCATTAGTAGAGTTACTTCTACTATTAATCTATTTAATCTTATTAATTTCTCTTAACTTATACGCCTCTTATAGGTATATAATATTAATTATTAATCGCTTCTCTTTAGTTATACCTAATTTAGCTATATATTCGTAGATAGACTTCGGATTAGTATATACTATAAGTAGAATCTTAAATCCTAGGATACTTTTAAGAGTTGATTTAATCAAGGCCGCGGTATTAAATCTAGAGCTTATTATATATAATTCTAATACTAAAACGCTATAAGTAACTCTTTTATACTTAGTAGAAGACTAATATAAAATATTAGTATTATTATCCTTATTTATAAGTATAATAATATAGCTAATTTATAATAATAAGTCCTTATTATTAGTAAATAATCTATTAGTAAAGGTGTATAATTTTAGAGAAGATTTATCTAATTTAATAAATTCAAGTCTTCTTAAGAGATTATTGATTTACTATTAAATTCGCTTATTAAGAAGTAAAATATTATTATCTTAAGAATTAATAGTTTAGACGATATATAATAAGTCGAAAGTAGCCTTAGGCTAAGATATCGTAGCTAAGTATACCTCTCTAGTATATTAAGTAATATATTAATCTTTAGTATCTACTATATATAATATCTCTTTTATATTAAATATCTTAGATAAGGCCTTTTATACTAAATCTAAGTGTTTTACGTAATTCTAAATAAGAGATATAGAGCTATTATAATACTTAGTAATTAGCCTTCTATTAAATTTAATTAGATAGTTAATAGTAAGCTCTTCTTTATTAGTAAAAGCGTTATTAGTAAGTATAAAGGTATTATTAGTTTAAAAGCCTACTATACTAAAAGAGGTATTTAATTTTACTTACTCGTTATATTAGTATAACTTAGTATATAAAAGACAGAGGTTAAATATTAACTATTCTATTATAAGCCTTATAATATAGTGTTTATAGTACGTTATAAACTAATAATTACTAGCTTCTAGAATACTATATAATAGCCTAATTACTTTAAAAAATACATCCTTCTATTAAAGATAACCTTTAAGAGAGTATATAAAGAATTTCTAATTTAAGTTAGTTAATAATTATATATATACTTATATAATATCTTAAATAAATACTCGTAAGCTTAGAAGTATTATAATAAGTATAAGTATTATTCTCTAGCTTACTCTCTGAATAGTAGGCGCTTAGGTAAGTACTAGTAACTTCCTAGTATTATTATATACTTAGATAACTAATCTTAACTTTGTAAAAGTAAGTGCTATACTCTTAAATTTAATATTATTTATAAAGTATAATCTAAATATTCTAATATTAGAAAGTAACTCCTTCTAGATAATAATCTTAAAAACATCTTAATTAGTTAATCTATTAATCTCCTTTTATTATAATTTAACGTATACTATACTATTATTAGCTATAAATACTTCAACGTTATAAGGTTTACTTAAATTAGTAAGAAAAGTTCTAATATCTTTAAGAGTAACATAGTTAAAATCGTCTATAAAAGTGTCTAACTATTAAAATAATACTTTAAAAGACCTATTTAGAGGTCTTAGATACTTTTAGAGCCGTCTACGTCTACGCTTTTAGAGAGGTTCTAGTATAGTTTCTAGAATATCAGTGTTTTAGTAGATTTATAACTATTAAAGTTAGTATTAGAGAGAAGGTGAATATTATTTAATATCTTATCTACTCTATTACTTAAAAGTTCTTCCTTTTTTATAGAGTTATAGTATTATTTTAGATAGTGTTATACTAGAAACTTCCTTAGTCGTTAGTACTATTCTAAAAGTTTTAGAAGTTTTAATAAAGTATAGCTTTATAACTATAGATTAAAACTTTATAAGACTACTTAGTAGTACTATAATATAGTTCTTATTCTTAATTCTTTAAAAGATAAAAGGTCTTATCTAAGACTTTATATACTCTCTTTATACTAAAACGTCTAAATTTAAGAGTAAGTCCTTAACTTAGTTAATTAGTCTATTTTATATATTAAGAGCTTCTTTAACTTAATAAGATATAATCTACTTTTATACTTCTTAAGTAGCCTTCTTATAGGTCTTAGACTTTATAGAAATTAGTTATAAAGGTATATTATTTATAGTTATTTAAGTATATACTCTATATACTAATAGAGTAGAGACTAGTCTATTTAGGCCTGCTATATTATTAATTACTTTAAAGGCTATTTAAAGTATTAAACTTTATAAGAGATAAGGCTCTTATTTATATATAATATTAAATACCTACTAAATTAGTCTATAGTATCGTTCTACTATACTAATTAAATTATATGTCTTAACTAGTATAGTTTTTACTATAGTACCTATTTTAGTAGTAGAGTATATAAAGTCTTTCTTAATAAAGTTTATCCTAGTATCTATAATAATATAATTAAAAAGTCTAAGATATATATTAATCTAATATCTTTAGAAGACCTTCTATATAGTTATTACTTTTATATCTAGTAAAAAGTTACTTACTTAATACCTTATTACTTCGTCTATATAGTATAAGACTACCTACTTATTAAAAAAGAAAGTATTAATTAAAATACTATAATTAAATTTAAGGTTATTATAAAAAGTGAACTTAAACTAGCCTAGCGAACTTCTATACTTTTAATAGTATTTATAGAATTTAGTAAGATATTAAAAGATATCTTAGTTAATATAATACCTAGCTTTTTCTAGTATATGTTATAATCTTAGTACTAATAGGTAGCTAAATCGCCTATAAAGTCTTTGAATATTAATATCTATAAGAAAGATTAAGTACTCTTATATAAAGTTATATATAGCTTTATCCTAGAGTAGAAAAGAGTATCTAAATCGTTATATAATAGAGAACCTCTTAACTTCTATCCCTTTCTTATTCTCTTAGATAAGTATGTTTTAAAGATTATTTAAAGTAATATTTAAGTTGTCTATATTATTAATATAAAGAATAAAAGAGGTATTAGATTATACTATATAGAATTCAGCTTTTCTAATTAGTATATCGATTATTATCGATCTTAAAGATAAAGTATATTCTTTACTAAACTAGATATTGAATTAACTCTTTATATCTTTATTAATTAGAACGCTTTTAATAAGTCTAATATATACGAGATATTAGTCATATCTTATACTTAACTTTTAAGCTACCCTAGTATTAATTATTATACTAAAGAAGTTCTCTCTTATATATCTTTTAGCTGTTATTATAAACACTTCTTTTATAAATTCGTATATAACATTAGAAGTGTTATTTAAGTTATTTAGGTTTTATAAGATATATCTATTAATAATATATCTTTATACTAAACTTATTAAATTCGTAATAAGTTATTTAGTATTTAAATTATTAATAAATCCTATAAAAGTAATATTATAATAAATAACTTCTTTATCTAAACTAGTATCTAATAAGTAATCATCTTCTTTTAATAGAGTAATAGTGTAAGTATCTCTAATATCTCTTCCTCCTAAGTACTCTAAGTATATACTATATTTATATTATATACTTTTCTAGTATACTCTTCTTACTTATCTTTAAAGTATTTAGAATTCTTATTAGTCTATTTAGTAAAGTAATAGTCCTACTCTTTTTAACTATAATCCTAAGATAAATAGTTATCCTTTCTATATATATAATATGTCCTCTTTTTCTTATATTAATCTATACTACTAAATTTATTTATACTACTATATTATCTACTCTTATAGAAGTGCCTCTTAGTTATTATGGTTTTATTTATAACTATCTCTAAATAGACTTTTATATAAGATTAGATTAAACTTTATAAAAGAGTAATAGTATTAGAAATTAATAGATCTTAGAATAAAGTTAATATTATAATAGTATAATCTAGGACCTTTTTATATACTAAAATTAGCTTATTTAAAAACTAACTATTAGTACGAAAGTCTATAAGGAGGGAAAATCTTAGTAAATTAAGTCTTAATAATATATTCTTAAAAGACTATAATATTAATACTCTAGATACTTAAATTATCTTCTATAAATCGATATTATTCTACTTAGATAATTAGCCTCTTTTATAAAGTTTATCTTTAAAGTATTATTATATAGATATAGATAAAACTTTAAAAGATTAATCGTTGTTTTTGTTAAAAAGTATAGTATAAAAGTAATTTAAAGCGTTACCTTTTAGTATAGTAGAGAAGGTAAGAGAGTAAATTACTAGTAATACTCTACTTCTCTTATATATATCCTTAAATATTATAATTTTAATTATAAAGTTATCTTCTTTTCTACTATACTTTTAATTATTCTTATATACTTTTATAAGAGTATCTAATATACGAGAGTAGTCTTAACTCTTTGAACTTCGAGAAGTTAATTCTAGTTTGAAATATACTATATTTATCTATACTAGTAGTCTTCTGCTAGAATCATCTTATCGTTGATTATGTTCTAGATACTTAGAGGTATTATTAAAGTTATTAGTAATAGTATTATTATTAAATTAGTATAATATGAAGAAAGAGGTATAATTATCTTTTAGTAGACCTAGAGGTTAAATTAGAGGTTATACGGGATTATTAAAATCTCTCCTTTTAGTTAGTAGAATTAAAGTTATCGAAGATGTTAGTTATTGTTATTATTATATAGAGAATGATTATTATGAGGTAGAGGCTTATAAAGCTTCGTCTCTAGCCTTTGTCTTAGATTAGGTGTTTTAAGTAATATTTTCAGCTAGAGATTGTTATTATAGAGATTATAGAGATTATAGAGGTTATAGATATTATTACTATAGCTTTTATTATCTTTTAACGTATTCTAATATATATTTATAATAGGAACTAAAGTCTTTAGTCCTAGCTCCTTCTAATACTATATCTTTTAATTCTTCGTCTAACTACTTAGTTTAGTTAACCTTAGTAGCGGTGTTATATAGTGCTTAAGATATAAGTATCTTATATCTATCTATCTTAACCTATACACCTCTTCTATAAAGTGTTTATTATAACTTAGTAGTAGTAGATTAGTAGATTTTAGCGAATTTATCTTAATTCTATCCTTTAAAGTCTACTTAAAATTCGTTCTAAAGAAGAAGGTCTTTGTTCTCTCTTTTAGTATACTCCTCTTCTTATTTAGCTATAAAAATCGTCTCTTCTATTTATATTAACTTTAGCTTTAGTACTAGCTTTAGAGCTTGTTTTAGTGCTAAAGTTAAAGCCTTCGAAGTCGTCGGAATCAGTGCTAATGTGTCTATTATATTATAGATATTATCGATATTATTATTACTTAAATTGAATTTAGATATTGTCGAAAGTCTGTTTATACTTTACTTAGTAGATTATAGATGAAAGAGATATCGGGTTTTAGGTGAATAAGTGTCTTAGAAAGTATAAATTGTCTTAGCGGATAAAAGAAGGTTAGTATTTATAATTAGCGCTTTCTGTCTTAAGAAGCGTTTATAGTATATTGTCGAAGTTATTAAATAGTAGAAGGAGTTACGATCGAAGAAGAGGAGTCTACTAGTAATATTAAGTTTACTTTTATATAAGTATATCTATAGTAGAAATATACGAAGTAACTAAGTATCTAATCTATACGTCTACTAATTAGTATTAGTATAACTTATAGTTATAAAAGCAATATAAAAAGAGTTATATTATCGTTTGTATATATCGAGTAAAGCTAGCTACGATGCCTACTTAAGTAGCTCTTAAGCGAGAGGTATATATATCTACGTATACTAATCCGAATCGCTATTTACTCTTAAATATATACCGACAAGATTAGTCTTAAATTAGGCCTAATTAAAAAGAGAAAGACTTACTTTTATATATATATATATAATATATATATATATTCTAAGAGATAAGTTAGTATATAAGAATATATCTAATTTGAAGATATTCTTACTATATATATATTATTTAGATAAAAAGAAAAGAAGAAGAGAAATTAGAATTAGAGATAAGTTATCTACTAATATACTACTTATAATAATAGCTATTACTTTATAATTATTATTTATTACTTAATAATTACTATTATAATAAATAATAATAGTAAGAATATAATAACTCTATAGTAGTATACTACTTTCTATCTAATAGCTAATAATTAGCCTCTTTTCTATTTATATCTATTATTATATAGTATATAGTAGTAAATAAAGAGTAATTAGCTCTTAAATAATAATACTACTAGCTACTAACTCTACTCTAACTACTAGACACTATAATAGTAGATATATTATATTCTTTATAATAAATATATAAATAATACTCTAGTTAATCTAATACTATACTAATTAATAATTAAAGACTTAGAACGAGTCTTTTTTAAAAAAAGAGGACATAATAGTATACTATTCTAAATTACTAGTATTTATAAAACTACTAATACTTCTATAATTAATATAATACTTATAAGATAGAAGATACTAAAAGAAGTAAGGTTTAGATATTATATATTTTGCTTTAAAGTCTTATATATTTAGCTTTAAAGCTCTTATTATTTTATTAGCTATATTAGAAAGAGCTTAGTTATTATTATTATTAAGACTTAGTAGTCTCTAACCTCTTATATATAGATATTTATACTTAGTATAAAAGAGAAATAGTTTTTCCTTTTCTTCTATATTAGAGCTTAGTATTTATATATATTATTCTATCTTAAACGTACTCTTATATACCTCTTTAGTAGTAGTATATATTTCGTACTATTATAGTATCTAATAAGTCTTACTTAGTAGTATACTTCTTAAATAAATATAAGTATAAGTAAGTCTTAAGAGCTTATTTAAGTATTAAATAAGATAATTTAAAGTAATTTTAATATAGATTTTAATTAATTTAAGGCCTACTTTATATATAGTTACGATTATATAGAGTATATTAAACTAGTACTATCTACTAAAAAGAACTACTACTACTACTACTAGTTTAAGATTAATACTTTTTCTCTTAGAATAAGTCTATTAGAGTATTTTAGTATATAAATAGCTTATATAAAAAGAGTATTCTAAGAGTAGAGATATTAGTCTTAAGAGCTAGTAGAAAGTAGTAAGTAGTAAGATAAGATTAGTAGTAGAGTAAAAAGCTTTTATAAAAATTAAGAGATATCTCTAGCGCTTTCTAGCTATATAACGCTCTAGATTTTCTAGTAGATTTTTCTCTATAAATTATAATAGTATACTCTTTAGCTTTTAGTAGTATTAATAAGGCTTTTTAATACTATTTATATATATACTATTAAAGTGTTTAAGAGAAGTAATTAAATATAAGTAAAAATCTATTAGTAAAATAGCTATATAAAGCTTAAAATATATACTACTTTCTAAATCCCTTTTAAATAATACTATAACGTTGCTTTTACTAGAGCTTTTTTTAATATATCTACTTATTAGAGCTTAAATATACTCTTTATATAGTTTAAAATAATATATTAAATATAAAGAGTTCTTATACTTCTAAGAAGTATAGAAGTAGACTAGGACTTTTTAATAGAAGATAGTAGTCTTAGTATTTCTTAGTATCTTTTTATATAAATATATAGATATATTACTTAGTATAGCTTTTATAGATATAATTTATAAGTAATTTAAATAATTTTAAGTATAAAAGGTATTCTCTAGATAGAAAGTACTTTATTAATATATATAAAAAAATATTTTATTAGAGCTAGGGCTAGTGTTAGATATAAGGCGGGGAGTAGGCGAGGTTTTAGGTGTACTAGAATTTAGGTTAGGGTTAGAGGCTAGGCCTGATTCGGTTTAGCCGCTACCACTTACGCGGGTTACCCGAGGACTAATTAATTTAGCCTCAAGTTGACTAGCCCCTGAGATTGAATGATAATAGAATCACACCAACAGTCCGCACTTTTGCCAATCCATGTAGAAGCAGAACATATAAAGTAGTAAGCCACCGCTTAGGATAATGAACTTCTCTCACAACACTACAACATTACAGCACTTCAATACTCCAAACTCACACCACCTCTTTGTCGCATTGCCACAAAGTTCAAACGCTAGATTACTGAGAAGCTCGCAAACTCTTATGCTAAAAAAAATTCACTATAAAGAGATTCATATTTCTGCTTTGACCACCACCATATTTTGCTCACAACCTGTAGGTGTTTGAGACTTTCGTTCAATCCATGATTTGTAGATCCAAACGCTAACCGGGTACTCAAGGTAAACTTTTATGCTATTATATACCAATCTAAAACATGTCATCCAGACACTCAAAAGGAAAGGGTCATGCTTCCTCATCCCCTGCTTCTAAGAGCGCTTCAGGCTCTGGAGGCCCCTAAGTAGGAAAGCCGACGCCAGAATCAATCACTTCTGGGGCTGCCACAGTAGGCTGGGCACTTGAAACTCTAATAATACATTATCAAATCGCACTCGGGCCCACTCGCGTAAAACGGACAAAAGCGTGACCCAAAAAAACGTGACTAAGAAAGCAAAAGTCAATTCCTCAAAGTCACGCCCAAATCCCCCTCAACCAAGATCTGCACCGCCTCATCCCACCCCCTACTCGCCGCCATCTCTACAACAGTATGACCCATATCATCCCTCACCTCCAGATCCACGCCACTCCTCATCGCCAAAAGCTTCAAGACCCCCTCATTCCCATTCTCCACCGCCTGCATGATTCCGTTCCAGCCGCGATACATCTTATTTGGATCCGCGCCCTTCTCCAACAGCCATTCTAGGACCTCCGTCTCGTCTCCACGGAAGGTTCGCAGGGCCTTGACGACGGGGAGATGCTCGCCGGGGGCATTGACATCTGCGCCTGCTGTGTCGATTAGGTACCTGACGATTTCCCGATGGTTCTCGCGGATGGCGGTGGTGAGAGGCGAGAATACGCCGCCGGTTTTGTCTTCGACGGATACGCCGGCGGCGAGGAGGAGCTGGATGGACTTTAGTTGGTTGGCGTGGACGGCGCGCTCGACTATGCCTTTGAATGCTTGGGGGGAGGTGATGACGGTTAGGAGGCGTTCGAGGATGGGGGGGTTGGTGACGGCCATGAAGATGGGCCAGTCTGAGTATACGATGTTAGCTCTCACTCTTTTTTTATTTATATATGACTAAGCTGCTTAGGGGATTGGGCGGGGTCATTACCTTCACCACGTACATGCGGATCTGCTCCTCTCAACAACAGCAGATCAACAAAGTCTATCCGATTCTCCCGGATCGCGGTTGTCAGGGGTGACATGCCCTTTGCACTCCTACAATTAGGACTCACTCCCTGATCCAGCAGCCAGTTCAAAGCCTCCGCGTTGTTGCAACTGACGGCCATCTCGATAATGCCCTTCGGTTTATTCAGATCCACACCAGCTGCAAGCAACGGCGGCAGGAAGTGCACCCTGTCATGCGTCACACATTTGAAAGCTGGATATTCTGCCGCGGGAACATTGGGATCCGCGCCGTTGCTCAGCAACAACTTGAGCAGTGCCGGTCGATCGTCGCGGATGGCGGAACATAAAGGCGTGTAGGTGCCGTCTTTCTTGGTGTTGGGGTTGACGCCTGCTTTGAGCAACACGCGGACGACTTCGATGTTGTTGATGCCCACTGCCTGCTCCATGATGCCTGGGGCTTTCTTGTGATGCGCCCCGTGGGAAAGCAAGACCGAGAGACAGGCCGGATGGTGGATGGAGGGCCACAGCATGTGTTTCGGGCCTGGCAAGTTGACATCGGCGCCGCCCTCAATCAGGGCGGTGGAGAGATCTGCACGACCGACTGAGATGGCTTCGAAGAGCGCGACCTTGCCTTCACGGGACTTGGCGTTGGGCTTGGCCCCGTATGCGAGGAGGAGGTCGATCAACATTTTGGGTGTCTTCTTTTTGATCGCGGCGGTGAGCAGGGGCGTGCCTTCGCTGGTTGGATGGTTGGCATCGCCGTTGTATTGGAGGAGAAGCTGCGACATGCCAACCATATTGGCCATCACCGCGACCGCCAGCGGAGACTCGAATTCCTCGCCATGTCCAGCACCTATGTTGGCATTGGCATTTGCGCCGTACTTCAACAGCATCGTGGCACCGGCCAAGAAGGACTTCTCGACGCATGCTAACAACGGGCTCACACCATCAGCTTCCTCATTAGCCTCGGCGCCCAGCATGAGGAGGAGTCGAATGCTCTCCTCGTCATGTGACAGGATGGCTTCTTTGAGTGGGTGCATGTTTGGCGCTGCCGCTGTGGAAACA
Source organism: Hymenoscyphus infarciens (assembly GCA_001414345.1). Classification (NCBI taxonomy): domain Eukaryota; kingdom Fungi; phylum Ascomycota; class Leotiomycetes; order Helotiales; family Helotiaceae; genus Hymenoscyphus; species Hymenoscyphus infarciens. Next base: position 214,969 of record LLCB01000119.1, read on the forward strand.
CCGCGTTGAAGAAGTTGTTCCACGAGTCGATGATTCTTGCCACGGATGGCAGAAATCAGTGCTCCTTTCATGTTCAGAGTCTCTCCCTCGGGTGAAAGCGGGGGGTACAGTCGCGGCATGCTCGATGGATCAACGGTATGCCTCACCACCTTGGTCGGATCGAATTCCAGACTTGCCAGGTCTTCGTGGAAGATTGAGGTATCGTAGTCAGTACGGGAGACGCTCGTCATCGAACGGGCCTCATCCATAGCGCTATGTCTCTCGTGCTGGAATGACTGCAGGAAGGGATCCATGCTTGACAGCGTGGAATTTGTCAAATGTGGGTTATGGTTATTGTGCTGGAAGTCTGGGCTGGAGGGGAAGTGTGCAGGTAGAGGTGTGCGAGCCTGGTGGGGGAATTCATGACCACGGCCAGTAGAGCCATCATGAACGGCAAAGGACGAAGAGCGGTTTGACCAAGGTGTAGCCGGCTGTGGTGGTGCGTAAAGTAGGGATTGCGCTTGAGATTGGGAATGTTGTAGCTGCGGGGAGCCTTGCCGGGTGTTTATCTCGCCAAAGGGAAAGCTTGCTGGTGCTTGGGTATGTGATTGTGCTGCAGGAGGAGCTGGGAAGGGAGGGACGTGAGATTCGACTTGCGCGAGCAGCGGCGGTGGTGGTGATTGCGATTGTGGCTGAGGAGCAGGAAGAGCGGGATCCTACATGGACATCGATGTTAGTGTCAGTCATTGGTCTCAAATTTCAAGGTTTTCTCTCAGGAGCAATGAGTGTAGTGCAACATGGGCATTCAGGGGTTGAAGCGAAGACACAAGCGAGGAGAATGAAAAAGAAAACAACTCACCACCTCCTTCTCCTTCACTTTTTTCTTCTCCTTCTCCGGCTCCAATCGATCCAACGCAGCCGCCAACCCAGTATATCCAAATCCCCGTTCCACCTTGTGCCCATCTTTCTCACCCCCATTCGCATTCAAACTCCACGAAAACACCAAACCACTCATCTTCAGACTCTCCCTCGTCCTCTTCAACGCCGCGCTAATCTTCCTTATCTCCCCCTCGTTATCCCCAAACATCTTCCCCCAACTCTTCGCCAACCCCTTCTTCGGCGCGTTCATCTTCTGCAGCATCGAGTTCAAGCTATTAAAATCCGTCTGCGTGACGCGGAACTTCGTCTCGAGTTCGCCCAGCAGCTCGGATGGTAGCTGCTGCATGGCCGGATTGAAGCTAGCGAGGCCCGACTCGAGCGTGTACAGGATCTCGCATACAGACAAGAACTCGTGCGAGAGCTGTGTGAAGGATGCCAGGGGGTGCGGAGTGGTGGTTAGGTACTCTAGGATGTGGACGGCTATTAGGTCGATGCTGTGGGTTGTCTTGTGACAGATTTCTAGGCAGTGCATTTGTGCCTTTGTGGGCTTGGCTGCGGTGGGCGCCATTCTGACTTCTTTCTTTGGGGGCGCTGGTGGTCGAGGGCCTTTGTTGGTTGGGACGCGCTTGAGGTTTGTGGTGTTTGTGGTGTTCGTTTTTGGTGATATTGCTCGGTTTACGAGAGCGGGCTTTAACGTCGGATATGGACCGTTGCCGTTGCTATTGCTTGGACGTGGAGATTGCGATGTTGATGTTGTCTTCGGAAGTGGTGGGAGTGGTTGGTCTGGTGGTGGTGATGCTGGAGATGATGCTGGGGGAGGAAGACCTAGAGTTGCGATGCTGAGGGAAGGCGAGTCTTTAAAGTTGATAGCTAAGGCCTCGGTGAGCGAGTAGGAGTAGGAGCCGTGATGTTCTCCTAGGGAAGAAGTGGTCATGCCTAACGTCTTCTAAAAAAGTACACAAGTACAATTTGAGGAAAAACTCATCACGACGATCGACGCGCACTTGGGGGTGGGAAGCTCCTTATCTACAGTACGCTTTATGAAAGCTTACGAGGTATAAGCACAGAAGGTAGTGAGAGCGGCACAAGAAGGGGGTGTTCCTTAGTCATGTAGGATAAAGTGGCTATCACCTAATTGGAAGAACTAACCTGCCTAGGACAGGGACGAAGTACGAGTAAATGGCAGCGGCCTTTTGCCCTTCCGACAGCTCCCTCGCCCTATTTCCTGTTTTGCCCCTAGGCAAGAGGTATCTAATATATTAAAGTCTAAAAACAATGTCTCGGAGGTATTTGTATTTAGGTGTAGGTTCCTGTATTTCAATGTCAATCCTGCTTTAATATATAAGCATTGAAGCGAGGGTACGAGGAGAGGCAGCGCTGGGACTTTCCTAGCCTATTAATCCTTCCTGTTCCTTTCCTCCCTTTTTCAGCTATCCTGCCTTTTCATATCCTCTTTGTCTTAGCCTTCCTAGCCACTCCTCTCCTGTTCCGATGCTTAGTGAGTCTATCCTTACTAGTCCTCTAGAGCCCCTGTTAGCCTTTCCTATCCTGGAAGGCATGATAGGCGAGGATAAGGCAGGATAAGCGAGGATAAAGTAAACAAGGTGGGGCAGGTAATTTCCACGATAATAGAACGTGTAAAGTAATTTACCTTTTGGCGTTTCGTTTCCATGTACGAACTTGCGACTATCAATTTGCGCACGTCTTATTGTAGTGACCAAGAAGACAACCTGATGTTGCGCCGCAGCTTACAGTGGAGCTGTTCTGCTAGTACGACATCAGCACTTGCAGCGATCAGATCTCCTCCGCGATCAGATCTCCTCCGCGGTCTGGTCGCTACAGATCTAAGCAAGCCGCATCCACCGCAATTTAAAGCCAGACCAGGAACACTAAAAAAGGTAGTCAGCCACCAGAACATCGAACGTCGCGGTCGCAACCACACTCCTTCACGTGAAAATGCTAGGTCTTATACTTCGTCCCAGGCGAATCAGTCCATAGCGGGACCTACCAAAGCAGGGTTTATTTAGGAGGCCCCGTTATGGACTGTTACGCCTGGGACGAAGTAGATAGATTACAGTCCACTTCACCTCTAATCTAGCTCGAGAAGGAATTGGTTCTTAGAGGCGCTATTATAAATCAAATATCGTCTGGCGTGAAGACTCCCTTTTCCGCGCCACGCTTCCTAGGGCGCCACCCACTCAGCCTGCCTCCACACCATCTGCCTCTACTATTGGTTAAAGGAAGGTTGCGTACACCCTTCGGCTCACCCCGCGCCAGTCATTTACGCCTCTTTTCACCAAACCTGGAATCGACGCGCCCAAATAGCAAAAGCTGTGGCTTCCGGTGAGAAACAAAACAAAGGCCGCAACGATCACGTGGGCGATGTTTGTGAGGGTTACTGGAGGAATGTCTTTTGCTGTTAGAGGCTTATATGTTGCAGAGGATGGAGCTGAAGTATGTAGCCGCATACCAGTCCTTATAATAGGCAGCTGGAGAAGTACAGATATAGCTGTTCGCATCATGGGTCAAACACTATCGCAAGTATACAGGATGCAGAGGACCATGTCCACTCTCAGCCACTATCCCCATTCTACTCTCCGACATAGAGTCTAGAGTGCCTTCTATGGAATTGGTCGAACTTGCTATTGAGTCTCGCCGTGATGGTCACCGGCTGGCGAGCCCTGGAGCGGGTGGCTAGTCTTGCTAGGGAAAAAAGAAGGCGAAACTATCGTTGGATTTTCGCCGAGATAGTAAGGGGGAGGGCATCGTCTTGCCTGACGCAAGTGCTCCGTGCGCCAGTCCTTGTACCCCCACGTGATGCAGCCTAAAAATTGTAAACAAACATACTTTAGCTATAAACAACATCTCATTTCTCGGGATACGACGACTCAACACTTGTACGCGGTGCATCCTACGAACTCCAGTACTCTTTGAGTATCTACAGTGCTAAGTTTAAGTCAGATAGAGCTGGTTGTGGTCGTCGCCGCCATCGGCCGTCTTTTGTGTAGCGCGCATCGCAATTGATAACGGCAGAATTACCTTTGGCCTCACGACTACAGTAACGCTAGAATAGAGGCTTAACCATCAAGACATCCCCGAGCTGCTTTTACTTCAGGTAGTAGTATGCTACAAATCTAAGAATCTGAAAACACACAGGAGGCGCTATAGCTTCGAGGACTTTCGGGCTGCCACCACACTGCTCCAGCGCTTTAACCGCCAAAGCTGCCTTTCCAGTACCACCGAGCCTGAAAACCAGAAAACCAGAAAACCAGAAAACCGTTCTCCCTTTCTACAAAAACAGAAGTTATCTGAGGCTTGTGCACTCCTCAGTCTATGGTCGTATGTGACAGGAAAGCGTTAACTGATGAATATAATATAGATCTTTGGTAGGTCACCTGTTTTTGGATAGAGGAACTTTGAATCTCATACTCAACTCAACAGCTTCGTTCATCAACCACAACTCCTAAGCAACGCCTTGAATATTCGTATGAGACGAACTAAAAGCACCAAACCACGCCGAAATTGCCAAAGCAAATTGCAGTGTATACTGCCTCTTATTCTACCTCTTCCCTCCTTCTACTATCTAGTACTAGCAGTAGCCCTGAACTAACCTAGAGAAGCTCGGTCTACCCTCCTTAGATCCAAACCTCCCCTCATCGATGAAAGGACACCCGTCGCTCCTTCCTTCTACAACTCGAACAAGTCGCCCGCCCTGCCCCAAAGCAATTAATTTGTTCAGAAGTGATATGGCCAAGTGTTTGTCGCGACCAAAAAAATAGCCTACTCCCTTCCTTGGAGCTTTGCCTCCTGTCGCTGGCAGGAGCTTGCGTCTTTTCGAAGTTTGCTATTCCAGTCTATTTTCCGGGCTGCATATCGTTTATTCAATACGACCCAAATTTTTATCAGCACTCCAATTTCCGAGCTCGGGCTTAGGGAAGAGTGCCATCACACAGATCATCCATCAGCAATGCACTGCTCAAATTCTCCCCCGCGATGGATATATACATCTTGAATAAGAATGCAGTCTGTGCTTTATTAGAAGACAAAGCAGGGGGTTTCGAAGATCTTCTACTTCGATTCACTACCTGCGGGCTTCAATATCATTTTGCGACTTGTGTACGTTATGTTATTCTATTCCCCACATTGGGCCGTTATACCCTCATTCCGCCAATACCCCATGTCCAACCCGCCAATTGTTGAACCCATCTCTGCGCCGAACGAAAAGAAGTCCATATTTGAAAGTTCCTCAAACGAGATGTCAGGATAGTGATCTGCTACTTGTTGGTCTGGCATTTGCCTCGTCTCGGTGTTTTCCGACTCCTCGCATTGCCCACTGTTCTCGACCGACTTGAACAATTCATTGGGTTGTGCAAAATCATTGCTGGGATTGTTCCGTGCTGTGTGCTCGACAAGAATCTGTGCAGAGGTCCCAGATTGGCTAGTTGGCACTAGAGGGTTCTCGTCGTCCCCGGAATTTGATCCTATATTGGTGCCTATTGCTTCCAAGGGGGAATCAGTTGTCATCTTACCCACCTTGGCGACGTTCTGGTCAGATGGCCTATTTTGCGATTCTTGAGGCAAGGCGGGCTCCGGTCGCTCGGAACTTTGGATTCCAGTTTCTTGAGATAAATCCCGAGTCTCACTATGAAATGAGGGTGTTGAGATTCCACGCGAGCCTCTGTACATGGAGAAAACTCGGTCTTGACACTCTTGGATTATGTCAATTAATCGAGTTCTCAGTTGCTCCTCCACTTCATTTGTAACGGCCTCTTCCAAAGTACTTCGGAAAATTCGTGGAAGCTCACGACGAGAAAATTCTTCGTAGTTTGAAAGTTCTGCCACATCAGGCGAGCTTATTGCTTCATCTTGAGGGGGCTCGAAATCTGTTGATCATTTATTATTATCATGCTACCAGTTTCATGACTTTTCGCGATATAACTCCCGTTGTTGGAAATTTATGGGTTAATTGTTTCAGTTACCCTGCAACAACGAGAGCTATCGAATGTCATCAATCCTAGGGCTGTATTTTTACTCACATGGATCTGGTGGCTCTTCTTCAGGAAAAAGTACTTTGTATATCTCTTGCCACCTTTCAGCTTCCGATTGATTGCGATGCGCCTTTCTCCTGTTTCGAAGTTTCTTTTCAATGATATCAGTGATGCCTTCCTCTGGATCCGACTGTTTAAGGCTGCAGGCTTTAGCCTCGAGCCCATGTGCGTCAAGCTCTTCACTGTTTGCAAAGAGTTCTTTGCATCTCCTGCACTGGAAGATTCGATGTGTTCTATACAAATGGGTTCTATTGTCGTTAGCCTGAGGACAATACCTGCCAAGTGGGAGACCTACTTGATTCTTGAAATATCCTGGTAGCCGGTCAGTGCGCACGTTTTCCAGCAACGATTTTGATGGCTATGCTGATTATTATGGCTATAGCGTCGAGGAGCATGTTTTCGATACGGACATGCAAACATTACCCTTGCCGATTCGTCCGGCATCAAGACTGCACCCTTTCGACGCTTGGGATTCCTCCCATCTCGTTCTTCGGGTGTTTCACTATCTCCATTGCTTCTTGCCCGTTTACCGTTGTCCCTGATGCTCTGCCTTTTTGGTACCGCTTCGTTGCTGGATGTCGCTGCTGAACTTGATTGGCTTGAATCCGGTGAACCCTCACCACGCTTCCTGAGAAATGACCAGTCATGATTAACAACTTCCCAGAACTCCTTCATCAATGTTTCTACTAATGCTGATTTCACGGGTGTTAGCACCGATGATATGCCTGCCGCTCGCTGTCCTGTGTCTGGTGCAGGGTTTTGGTATTCGGTTGCAGCAATAATGTCGGCACAGTCATCGTAATCATCAGACCACGATGAATCTGTAGAAAAGGCATCTGATGGGTCATCCGAAGCGGAATTGGCATCTGATATGGTTCCATTGACAGACTGCTTCTGTTCGGCGACTGGGAACTTTTCTGGCGTCTTCAAACATGTACTATGTTTATTTAGCTCAAAGGGCAAATCTAATTTAAAAGCATACAACTTACTCTATAGCAACTGTTTCCCCATGTTCAGGCATCACTGACAAGGTACCGGACTTGCAGGTTTCTCCTCCCTCCCCCTTTTCTCTGTTGCATTTTGGCTTCTCATGACTTCTCAGAATCGTTTCTAATTCTTCATCAGAATGTACGATTGTCATATGTTTCGCACGATCCGCCTCCCGGACAAACTTTTGTGAACGACATCCTGGTATTCGACATTGTAGGATCATATCTGCATGGTTGCTTTCGTAGTGCTGCAAACGCTTTTCCAAGGTCTCGAAACTAGTCTCAAAGTCTGAGCAATGATCGGCCCAGCAGTACCAGGTCTGCCTCTTCGGGGCCAGTCTCCGTCGCGGTAGCCTCTTGATTTTCTTTGGTTCTCGACTGTGAGATTTTCGAAGATCTTGGATTCTCGTCTGATAAATTGGGGGCGTATTGCAACCCGGTTCTCGTGCTGCTTTCCACCACTCTTCGCGAAAAGAAAAATATTCCTTCTTTGGAGTTTCGACTCTCAGCAGATCGTAGCCAGCAAATTGCAAGGGTTCCGTCTCAAGCAATTGAGAGCTAGCGGTGCTCCAATCACTGTCAGCAAAGGAAGGCACAGAAGAACATATGGATCCACGAGATGTACTTATTTCGTGGAGATCTTGTTCTGTTGCTAGATGTGAACGCAAGCCACTTATAATATCATCGTCGCACGATATAGGAGTTGTTTCATCAGATACAACACACTCGTTAAGAAAGGAGGCTTTTTCTCTATGGTGCCCTAATGTGGAGTGCTGCTGACTGCATAAACCTGTCGACTTTGCCCGTTGTGTTGAGAAGCCTGAAAATTCACCGCCTTCTTTGACCGCCTCCTCTGGAAGTGAGAGCATATACAGCCCTCGATGAAACGGTGTAACATCCATGTGTTTGTCTTGTAACCCTGGTCGTAGGCCTCCTGTAAAGGTGATTTTCTCGACGGCGTTTCGTTTTTGGGGGTGCAAAGTTTCTTTCTTCACATTCTCCACTTCAGAAACAGGAAATGTCCATGTTTTTCTGCGAAATCAAATCTCTGGAGCTACTCAGAGCCTCGTCGTGAATACAGATACCAGGCAGAGAAATGCAGGTCACGGGGTTCTGCCTAGAGTCTGTTACTCTTTTTGTGGCGGATAAATACTCCGAGGTCTTACGCACATTTGTTCAAAACTCGTTGCTTCGCGTAACCCAATGTTCAAACAGGGGTGTCGAATCATGTGATGGCTTATGAACATTCGTTCAAGTTGAGCTACTGTGCCACTCTCATAAATCTTTTTGAAATCTGATGCATTACCTTTTTCTTGTTTGAGTTTCCGAGGCACGAAAGCTGTGAACAGTTTATGGATTGTGAGGATGTTTTACTGTGAGAAACTGGAAAAGTTTAGATGATGAGAAAGGGTTATTGATGGGATTTTTTGAAGAAGAATGAAGAGGTATAAAGTATGGGATACCTCATTTGGGCTGTGAGATGAAGAATAATAGAGACAATCGAGAGTTTTTCAGTAACGACTCAAGAAAGCAAGTGACCAATCAAATCGCACCACTCACTTCCTGTCGATCTTCACTATGACGAACCGAACCAAAAATCACTCTTCGTCTTCCTCTAAGTCCTCTTACAACAAGTCACACCAATCTTCCTCGTCTTTTTATTCAAGGTATGCATCAGCAGATTTTATTAGCAGAACTGCAATTTTGACTACCATCTAGTAATTCCAAATCCCACCTTTCATCGGGAACACTTGATTCATATCTCTACGACATATCACATGTACAAGATAGACTAGTACAAGGGGGGACGGGTTCGAGGGGCGAGATGCAGTCGAAAGCTAGATCGGAGATTGAGAGATTTGATCGAAATTTTGGAGGTGGGCGATGAAGTACTGGTGAAGGGGAAAGAGAGGATGAGAGAGGGGGCGCTCTAGATGGCTTTGGGGATGGGTGGTTGTGGTTGTGGTTGTGGTTTTGTAACTTGTAAATTATCTTGGATGGGATGTGTATGTTTCAAAGCGTAAAAGGGAACTTGGTAAGAGAGACAGGCGTGTCCACCTTTCGTATCGAAATTGCTCCAGACAATTAGGACTTCGGTGTTCTCATTCTACTAAATGATCTCGGAGAAATTTAAACTCATCTTGTATCCATGACATAAGGTATGAAGGTGTATTCGCTGAACAAAGCCAAGATCTTTTACTATCCTAATTTTCCCAACCAACTTCTTATCAACCGCAAAGGTACGTCAGAACCGGGCCCGGGGAGTCTCTGCACCTTCGAAAGGCAAATTCTCCCGTCATCCATCCCTCACCAGCATCATGGACGATGCGATCAATGTAAAATGCCAGTAAAAATAGGATACCAATAACTCCGAACAAAAGTATATGAAGCTCTAATTGTCGGGGGAGCAACCTATCTCTAAGCATAACGGCCGCTCGATGTCCAGCGAATCGAACCTCTCTTCTGAGAGTTCGTTTTCGTCAAAAGGTACAATTGTGGGTATCGCTGGAGTTTTCGCGCTATCTTCATTCGTGAGAGCAAAATATTGATATTGAACAAAATCCTCGGGTGTTTTATTCTTTCACGTAATTGCTAGAAAAATGAGCAACAGTAATCGCAAGATAAATGAGGTGTTGTACGAAAGTGGTTAAACCGTGGTAGATAGGTAGAGCGTCTCGTATATACTAAAAGCCGGAATTAACTCAATCGTAAATCGCAAATTACAAAAGTTAAGTATTTATAGTAAGATTAACTAAAGCCTCTAAGAGATATAGTAAATCTTAAACTATATTATTCTATTCTCTTACTCTCTTATTCTATTCTTTTATATGTTATATATACTAAGAGAGTATAAAAGAGAGTAGAAGAATATAGTAATATAAAATATATACTACTATCGAAGAGGTATATAAGAGTGTATTTAGTAGAATGACGTATATAACTACTAGGTACTACTACGGAGGAAAAGGCTAAACTAGTCTTTTCTAACTATTATAACAGCCTAGTTCTGGTTTCAGACCTGTCACGTGACTCTTTCACCGCCTGGCAGAATCCTGTATATTAGCATCGTTCAGAGCTGTCTTCGCTCTTTACCTTTAGTTTTCGCGTTAATAACCACGAATAGACTACTTCTCTACTCTACTTCTACCTTATTATTATATTAAACTAAAGGTCTCCTTTCTCATCCTATAAAGGATTTAAAATATATTAGGCTCTTAACCTAACTTCTATTCTAGCCTCTCTATCGCCGACTCTACGAATCTCTTTAAATAGCTTCCTAGACCTCTCGCTAGCGACCCTTGAATCAATACTAAGCTTAAGACCTCTCTCTAGTATCTTTAGATCTCTCTCTCTAGTATCTTCGGATTCTCTTTTCTAGCGTCTACGGACTCTCTTCTAGCGTCTACGGACTCTCTTCTAGTATCTTCGGATTCTCTTCCTCTCTCTCTCTTTAAATAGCTAGTATCTAACTATAAAATTCCAATAATAGACTCTAATATCGTACGCTAGGTATATAACTTTAGCTCTCTTATTGAAAAGAAATATTAATATACTCGCGTAATCGACGCTTCGATAAGATAGCTTATCTAGCTTATTATTAGTTAATCTAAGCCTTCTACTAATAAGAAGGAGTCTTAATCCAAGCCTTCTACTAATAAGAAGAAGCCTCTCTACGCTCTAATAAGAGAAGCTTTTTAAGTAGACCTTCTTACTTTTAGCTATATTATTTTCTAATAACTCTCGAAGCCTCCTTCTCCTTCTTCTTCTAATATTACAAAAGCTCTTAAAGCTTATACTTTAGTAATCGACAAAATCGTAGAAGTATATACTAGTCGCTTAGTAGATTATATAGATTAGTATTAGAGAGTAAATATAGAGAGTTTTAGATAACTCGGCGTATAGCTAGTATCTTACTACTCTTATAAAGCTAATATCTTATAGCTACCTTAGTAGATAGAAGAGAAAGAGTATAAGCGACTAGTAGATATATAGATAGATAACTATACGAGTTTCTATAGAGCTCGAGAGCGAGCTCTACTAAAGAGAGAGAAATATAATAGCTCAGTTCTGGTTTCAGACCTGTCACGTGACTCTTTCACTGCCTAGCAGAATCCTATATATTAGCATCGTTTAGAGCTGTCTTCGCTCTTTATCTTTAGTTTTCGCGTTAATAACTACGAATAGACTACTTCTCTACTCTACTCCTACCTTATTATTATAACTATAGAAGAGTAGATAGCTATATATAAGAGGTTTAGATAATATAAAAGAGTTTAAAAGCCTAGATATACGTAACCTTTCTATTAATATAACTTATAATTATAAAAGCGATATAAAAAGAGTTATATATTCGTTTATATATACTAAGTAAAGCTAGCTACGATACCTACTTAAATAGTTCTTAAGCGAGAAGGTTACGTATTTCTATATATACTATCTTAAGTAGTTACTTACTCTTAAGTTAAAAAGGTTAAAGTTACTTAAAATTATTAAAAATCATATATTCGATTTAACTAATTAGAGCTCTCTATTCTCTGTTCTTAGCTAATAAGAAAGCTCTATTTTAATCTCTTATTATCTCTTATTCTATCTTATCTACTCTATAAGATTAATATCTAGCTTATTAGTATTAATCATCTTTTATAAGATATTATAGTAACTCTTTTTAGTTATAGTATTTATAGGATTACTCTTATTATTAATCTATTTAATCTTATTAATCTCTCTTAACTTATATACTTCTTATAAGTATATAATATTAATTATTATTTGCTTTTTCTTAGTTATACCTAATTTAGCTATATATTTATAGATAGACTTTAAATTAGTATATATTATAAATAAGATCTTAAATCCTAAGATACTTTTAAAAGTTAATTTAATTAAAGCTATAGTATTAAATCTAGAGCTTATTATATATAATTCTAACTACTACTAAAACATTATAAGTAACTCTCTTAAACTTAGTAGAAGACTAATATAGAATATTAGTATTATTATCTTTATTTATAAGTATAATAATATAACTAATCTATAATAATAATTTCTTATTATTAGTAAATAATTTATTAGTAAAAGTATATAACTTTAGAGAAGATTTATTTAATTTAATAAATTTAAGTGCTTTTATAGTATTATTAATTTACTATTAAATTCGCTTATTAATAAGTAAAATATTATTATCTTAAGAATTAATAGTTTAAGTAGTAGATAATAAGTTGAAAGTAGCTTTAGGCTAAGATACTATAGCTAAGTATACCTCTTAAGTATATTATATAATATATTAATCCTTAGTATCTACTATATAAGAAGTCTCTTTTATATTAGTTATCTTAGTTAGAGCTTTTTATACTAGATTTAAGTATTTTATATAATCCTAAGTAAGAGATATAGAGCTATCTTAATACTTAGTATTTAGCTCTCTATTAAATTTAATTAGATAGTTAATAGTAAGCTCTTCTCTTTTCTTAGATATAAATCTAGCTTTATTAATAATAACCTTCTCTTTATTAGCAAAGGCGTTATTAATAAGTATAAGAGTATTATTAGTTTAAAAGCCTATTATACTAAAAGAGGTATTTAACTTTACTTACTTATTATATTAGTATAACTTAGAATATAAAAGATAGAGATAAAATATTAACTATTCTATTATAAGCCTTATAATATAGTATTTATAGTACGTTATAAACTAATAGTTACTAGCTTCTAGAATACTATATAGTAGTCTAATTACTTTAAAGAATATATCTTCTTATTAAAGATAACTCTTTAAAAGACGTTTAAAGAACTTCTAATTTAAGTTAGGTAATAATTATATATATACTTATATAATATCTTAAATAAATACTTATAAGTCTAGAAGTATTATAATAAGTATAAGGATTATTCTCTAGCTTACTCTTTAAATAGTAGGCGCTTAGATAAGTACTAGCGACTTTCTAGTATTATTATATACTTAGATTACTAATCTTAACTTTATAAAAGTAAGTGCTATACTCTTAAATTTAATATTATCTATAAAGTATAATCTAAATATTCTAGTATTAAAAGGTAACTTCTTCTAGATAATAATCTTAAAAACACTTTAATTAGTTAATTTATTAATCTTCTTTTATTATAATTTAATATATATTATACTATTATTAGTTATAAATACTTTGATATTATAAGATTTACTTAAATTAGTAAGAAAATTCTAATATTCTTAAGAGTAATATAGTTGAAATCGTCTATAAAAGTGTTTAACTATTAGAATAACACTTTAAAAGACTTATTTAGAGGTCTTAAATACTTTTAAGACTATCTACGTCTACGCTTCTAAAGAGGTTCTAATAAGAATTCTAGAATATTAGTATTTTAATAGATTTATAACTAATAAAGTTAATATTAGAGAAAAGATAAATGTTATTTAATATCTTAGTTACCTTACTCTACTTTCTACCTACTCTATTACTAAAAGTTCTTCTCTTTTTATAGAGTTATAATATTATTTTAGACAGTGCTATACTAGAAACTTCCTTAGTTACTAGTACTGTTTTAGAAGTTTTAGAAGTTTTAATAAAGTATAGCTTTATAACTATAGATTGAAATTTTATAGAACTACTTAGTAGTAATATAATATAGTTCTTATTTTCGATCTCGTAAAAGATAAAAAGTCTTATCTAAGACTTTATATACTCCTTTTATACTAAAACTTCTAAATTTAAAAATAAGTTCTTAATTTAGTTAATTCGCTTATTTTATATATTAAGAGCTTTTTTAACTTAATAGAATATAATCTACTTCTATATCTCTTAGATAGCTCTTTTATAAGTCTTAGAGCTTACTAAAATTAATTACGAAGATATATTAGTTATAGCTATTTAAGTATATACTCTATATACTAATAGAGTAGAGACTAGTCTATCTAGGCCTACTATATTATTAATTGCTTTAAAGGCTATTTAAAGTACTAAACTTTAGAAGAGATAGAGCTCTTACTTATATATAATATTATATATCTATTAAAGTAGTCTATAGTTATAATAGCACAAAATATATACTATAGGAGAAGAGGCATATAAGAGTGCGTTCGAGACTAAATAACGTGAGTAGATATAAGGCTCTAATATAGAAGAAAATAATAACTGTCTCTCTTTTATACTAAATATAAACGTCTATATATAAGAGTTTAGAAGCTTCTAAGTTCTAATAATAATAATAACTAAGCTCTGTCTAATATAGCTAATACTAAATAATAAGAGTTGAAAAGCTAAATATATAATCTCTAATCTTTTAGAAAGCTAAATAGATTTAATATAATATCTAAACCTTAATCCCTTCTATATATAAATATTAGATATTAATACCTTTAGTACTTCGCTTATATAAGTATCAGTTATTTATAATCTCAGCTCTAGAGATATTAGAGGTATTAGTAGTACTTAGAGGTATTAGCAGTTTTACAAATACTAATAATTTAGAATAGTGCTATTATATAATAATCTAAGATAGTATACTATTATATCCTCTCTTCTTTAAAAAGACTCGTCTTAAGTCTTCGGTTATCGATTAGTATAGTATTAGGTCGATTAGAGTATTATTTATCTTTTTATTATAAAGAATATAACTTATCTTACTATTATAGTATCTAGTAGTCGAGGTAGAGTCGGTAGCTAGTAGTATTATTATTTAAGAGCTAATTACTCTTTATTTACTACTATATACTATATAATAATAGGATACGAACGAAAGAGAAGCTAATAATTAGCTAGTGAGTAGAAAGTAGTATACTACTATAGAGTTATTATATTCTTACTATTATTATATATTATAATAGTAATTATTAAGTAATAAATAATAATCGTAAAGTAATAGCTATTATTATAAGTAGTATATTAGTAGACGACTTTTCTCTAATTCTAACTTCTCTTCTTCTTTTCTTTTTATCTAAATAATATAAATAGTAAGAATACCTTTTAATTAGATATATTCTTATATACTAACTTATCTTCTTAGAATATATATATTATATATATATATATATAAAAGTAAGTTCTTCTCTTCTTAATTAGACCTAATTTAGAGCTAATCTAATATAGTAAAATGCCTCTCCTATATCCTCCTAGTATACTTTTAGCTACTTACTAAGTCTACTATATTTAGTGTCTTTAGATAAAATCTTAGAACGGAGATTATATATACACTTTTAAAAAGCTAAAGTTAAAGAAGTATAAGTATTATATAGAGTAGAATACTATATATATCCTAGTAAGTTTAATCTTAAATATATACTAAATCTATTCTAACTTAGGTAGTTGCTATAGTTTATAGAGAAGGAGTTTAATAAGCTTAAGCTTAAAGAGGAGAAGAGGGAGATTAAGAAGGCTACTAAGGCTTTAGATAAGATATTAGTTATTATTAGTATAGAGGTACTAAAGAATAGTTTAAAGGTATAGTTTACTCTCTTAAAGAAGACTTAGGCGCTTTATACTAAGGTTATTATAAGTACCTCTTACTTATTAGAAAGGTTTCAGTTACTAATATTCAACAGTTCTTATACTATACTATAGAGGGTGAGACCTTTAATCAAACCTAGGTTCGAGTTCTCTGAAAGTATATTAGAGGTGAAAACATTATAAATTAATAATCCTTCTAGAAGTTTTAGCTTATAGAAATGTCTTATATAATCTAGTATTTTAAAAGGTTCTATCTACTATTTAATAAGCTTTTAGCTAAGACGATTTATCTTAAGATTCTTAGTAAATAAGTAGACTTTATCTTTAACATTCTAGTCGATAGCTCTTTAGTATTAATTTATACTATCTTCTATTCTTTTCTAAGCCTTACCTATATTATTTTTAGCTATCTTCTAAGCAGAGTATATATATTAAGCTACTTTTACTACTTTATTATAGTTAAGACGTTCTTAGGGAATAGACGTCTTTAGTATATTCTAGTTCTATAAAGTCCTTAGGTTAAGTTCGAACTTAAGCTAATAAAGGGTTATATTAATAGATAAGTATAGAAGTGTTATTTATACTCTATCTATTAGAGAGATTAATTCGCTCTAGTTATTTTAGTAGTAGTTTATAAAGAACCTTAGTCTTTAATCGATATATTAGTTTATTATCTCTATCTATCTATCTATTTATTTATAGTAGATAGTACTAAGCTTAAGCTTAATATTAATTATTTAATAAAATTTAGTCTAAAATAATAATATAAATTAAGGTCTTTAATTAGATATAATCGATTTAAAATAGTAACTAAAACAGTAAATCTATTAAATAAAGAGTTTAGCTAAGCCTTTAGCGTCTATAGTTAAGTAATAAAGTATTAATACTAAATCCTTTCTAAGTTAGTTAATAAATACTAGTATAGCGTTAAATCTGTGTTTATCTTTTAAGAATAATTTAAAATCTATATATAAATATTATATAAGATAGTTAAGTATAGATAGAGAGTAAAGAAAGCCTTATTACTTAGTTTATTAAGAATAGGAGTATTTATAGGCTTAATAATTCCCTACGTACCTCTTATAGTCTAAACCTAGTCTAACCTAGTAGTAGTATTATACTAATAACTAGTATATCTTTTTTATACTTAGATAAGTACTAGATACTTAGTTATAGACTTCTTTAATTAGCTTTATATAGAGTTTAGTATTCCTTTAAACGTAAAGTCGATTCTTAAAGAGAAGTAAATTATCTAGTAAGATAGAGTATCTATCTAGAAGTTCTTAACGTTCTTTCTAAAAGAAGTATAGGTTATCTTCTTTTAACTTCTAAATCGTATTTAAACTTAACTCTAAAATAATATCTATTATATTAAGAGATATAGACTATTCTTATAAAAAGATCTAAGTAAGTTTAATATTAATTTAGAGGTCTAACCGATTAAGTCCTAAGAGAGTATATAAGTAGCTATCTAATTTAGCTCAATTATAGGTTTTTAGGTCTTATTTATATTAAGTTAATATATCTACTTTTTAATTACTCTTCTTAGATATAAATTAGATCTAAAAGTTAAAGTCTAATAAAAACTCTATTTATTAGACTTATTTAGCTATAAGTAGCTTAGTTATTATAAAGTATTCTAATAATTTATAATTTAAATATATATTAATATACTTCTAATATAATATAAGTTTAAGATACTATTTCTTAAAAGCTTCTATAATAGTAGATAGTTCTTTATTATAGATCTTCTAATTTAATTTATAGCCGACTAAGACGTATAAGTAGAACCTAATAGAGTACTAAAGGCTATTATATTATTATAAGAATATACTAGCTATTACTTCTTCTAAGGAGTCTATTTCTACCTTTATATTATAATTAAGGTTAAAGTAGTATAAAGTTTATATAGTAAGTAGCCTAGTTCTTAGTACTTTAAAAGCTTTATTATATTTAGATATCTATAGAAATAGCTTTATAAAGTGTATTATTATAGTTAAGAGTTTAATAATTTTAGTATAACTTTTAATAAATTATCTATAGAATCCTATAAACCTTAAATAAGACTTTATACTTATTATAGTATTAGGTTAGACCTAGTTTTATAAAGGCTCTACTTTTTTAAAGTTAACTTTAAGTCCTTTTATAATTAAGATAAATCCTAAGTATTTAACTCTAGTAATACTAAATTCGCTTTTCTTAATATCTACTTAAAGTTCTACTTTTTAGAGCTAATTTAGAACCTTCTTAACCTATTTCTTATATTCTTTAATAGTATATAAATAAATTAAAATATTATCTAAATAAGTAATATAAAAGTTATCTAGATAGTTAATTAAGATATTATTTATATAATATTAATAAGTAGTAAGGCTATTATAAAGTCTAAAAAGGAGAACCTTATATTTATATATACTATATCTAGTTCTAAACATAGTTATCTCTTCTAATTTAAAGTCTATTTAGATATAATAGAAAGCTTATCTAATATCTAATTTAGTAAAGATTTTAGCTATCTTTATCTTAGAAAGGAGCTTATTAATATAAGGGATTAAGTAGAGATTATTTTAGGTTAGAGCGTTTAGCTTCTTATAATTAATATAGAACTATAACTTATTACTATTAGCCTTTTTAATAAAGAGTACTAGAGAGGTAAAAGAGCTATTACTATTAATAATAAACCTCTTATCTAGATTCTTTATAAGGTACTCCTTTATAGCTTTAAGCTCTATAGTTAACTATTAATATAGAGGCGAAAAGGAGTTAAGAAGTAGCTTATTTAAAGTAATCTTATAGTTATATTCTTAGTAAGAAGAGAGCTTATTAGAAGCTACTTTTAAGAATACGTCTTTATAAGATAAGTAATACTTTAAGAGTTAGGCTTATATTAGAGCTCTTATTTTATCGTTATCTTAGAAAGAGGCTAATCTCTTATTAATAACCTAATTCAGCTTATAAAGGCTTATTATATAAAATTCTAAATTAGGCTATTTTATATTATAATATATTATATTTATACTTATTTTATAAATAAAGGAGTATAAGGTCTAGCCTTTTAAGGCTATACTAGTAGTTTATAAAGGCTTTAGACTAAAGTTAGATATTAAAATTTTAAAAGATATTATTATAGATAGAAATAATAACTTAGCTATATTTATAAGTCTATTCTTTTTACGTCTTTCTTATTATTAGATAGTATATTCTTTTTAATTTATATCTAACTAGTAATTTAAAAAGAGTTTCTAGTTTTAGCTAGAAAGAGAAAGTAAAATTTCCTTACTATAGTAGAGAGTTAGAGAGTAATTAGCTAGTTAAATAATCTAGCTTTTTAAGAGGTTAAGGAAGACTTTAAAGTAGTTTAACTATTTATTACTAATAATTAGGTCTTATTATCTAAGGTCTAGAATAATAAAAAGGTAGTTAAGAATATAATATTTATTAATATTTAAATATAGTTATATAAACTAATTTACTTAGCTTTTAGTACTATTATTATATCTATAAATAAATACTATATATAGTAATCTCTAAATCTTTAAATCTATTAACTTAGATAAATATAGAGCTAGGAGCTGATTTAGAAATAGATATCTATTTACTCTTATATCTACTAAAGCTTATATTTTAATACTATATCTCTATATACTAAGAGTAGTATTTATAAGGAATTGTTTTCCTTTTATAAGCTTAGAAAGATTAAGTCTAGTTAGATTATATTTATATAGGCTTAGGAAGGAATTTTTACCTAGGCCTCTTTGTTTTCCTTCTAACTTAGCTTAGAGTTAAAGTACTCTTTAGAAAGTTATTCTTCTTTAGGTTAATTATCTATCTTATTAATAGTAAGAAGATTAGAGTAATTAGGTTTAAAATACTTAAGCTTACTATAATAGTAATACTTTATACTAGTAAAGACTTAGTCTATTAATATAGTCTTTAATTTTTTACTAGTAGAAAGTAGTCTAAGAGTTTATAAAATCTTCTAAGATATAGAATTAAGTTCTTATAAGTATAGAGAGGTTTTTAGAATAGAGCTAGATAAGGATTAAAAAGTACTTATCTTTTTAAATAATAAAGTTATACTAATTAGTTTAGTTATAGTACTAGTTATAAATAACTCTATATTTTAGTACTTCTCTTTATCTAGAGCTAAAAAATATCTTATTAAAATTATAATTCTAATCTCTCTTAGCTAAAGTAGAGCTACTTTAAAGCTATAGTATAATCTTATTCTATATCTAGTAGAATCTTTCTAACTCTAGTATTCTCTTAAGTATAGCTATACTTAAGAAGTGTACTTTAAAATCTAAAAAAGTTTCTTCTATATAACTCTTTCTACCTATTTATAAGGCTTAAAATTTATTTTAAGTATTCTCTTTCTTATAACTAGTTAGGAAGTAGGAATTAAGGAGTTTAATTATATTTTATTAATCTTTAAAAGCTATATTACCTATATCTAACTTATATTAAGGCTCTAAGTAGTTCCTAGCAAGTTTTATAGTTATTTCTTAAATAAGAGCTTTATAAGTTTTAGATATATAGTAATAGTTAGCGTTTACTTAGAGTCTATTATATATAAATATCTTCTATTACTTATAAGTAGGTAAAGTACTATTATCTAAAGGTTTAATTTTCTCTATAATTTTACTTTTAATAGGTTAAAAGGCTTTTAAAGTGCTTTTAGGTTATAAGTATAGAGTAGGTTATTATAAGAAAGGAATATTAGAAGTAGAGTCTCGCCTCTAATAATAGTTTAAAGAGATAGAAGAAGGTGTTTATATAAATTAGATAAGACTTAAACTATAGTTATTATTTAGTAGTTATTAACTAATTTACTATACTAGGTCTAATAATTAAGTAATTTGATTATCTTACTCTAAAATTTTCTATTCTTTTTCTTAATTCTTAGCCTCTATAGCTTAGATTATACTCTATATCTTGTTTATATTAGAGAAGTCCTATTAATCTCTCTAGCTTCTAGGTATAGAGCTTTTACCTTTATTATTTTTAGGCTTCTTAGTATTCTTAGAGGTATAGTACTAAGTTAAGGATCTTTTAGTAGAGGCTTAACTTTATTACTTAAAAAGGGGCTCTACGCTTAGAAGTAGAGCTTAAGAGAGATCTAAGGTCGCTCTAGATTCTAATATATTAAATATTAAATTAGAAGAGAGAGTAAAGAGAGTAATTTAAGAGTTTTCTAGATAACTGTTTATATTATTAACTATCTGAATTATATATAGTAATCCTTATATAAAGAGGGTTATTAGGATTCTTAAGAATACTTAGTATATTCTAATCCCTTAATATATAAGACACGATTTTTACTAGCTATTTATATAAATACTAAACCCTAGTATTACTAGCTATCTAGGAGATCTCTAGAATCCTAGCTATTTAAGAATATATTATTATAGTCTAATTCTAAACTAAATTAAAATCGAAATAAAAAAAAGTAATTATAAGCTTAAAAGAGATATTATAAAAGCTGTTATTAGTAAAGAAGAGTTATTATTTTTATATAATAGTACGAAATATATACTATAGAAGAAGAGGTATATAGGAGTACGTTTAAGACTAAATAACGTAAGTAGATATAAGGCTCTAATATAGAAGAAAATAATAACTATCTCTCTTCTATACTAAATATAAACGTCTATATATAAGAGTTTAAAAGCTTCTAAGTTCTAATAATAATAATAACCGAGCCTTATCTAATATAGCTAATACTAAATAATAAGAGCTAAAAAGCTAAATATATAACCTCTAATCCTTTAGAAAGCTAAATATATAATATTTAAACCTTAATCTCTTTTATATATAAATATTAGATATTAATACCTTTGGCACTTCGCTTATATAAGTATCGGTTATTCGTAATCTCGGCCCTAGAGGTATTAGAGGTATCGGTAGTACTTAGAGGTATCGGCAGTTTCACGAATACCGATAATTTAGAATAGTGCTATTATATAATAATCCAGAATAGCATACTATTATAATAGTATCTCTCTACTATACTAATCGAATTATATACCTCTATAGATATAGTTTTTACTATAGTATCTATTCTAGTAGCGGAGTCTATAAAGTTATTTCTAATAAAGCTCGTTCTAGTATTTATAATAATATAATTAAAAGGTCTAAAATATATATTAATCTAATATCTTTAAAAGACCTTCTATATACTTATTACTTTTATATCTAGTAAAAGATTACCTACTTAATACCTTATTACTTTATTTATATAGTATAAGACTATTTACTTATTAAGAAAGAAAGTATTAATTAAAATACTATAATTAAATTTAAGATTATTATAAAGAGTAAACTTAAACTAGCTAGGTAAACTTCTATAATTTTAATAGTATTTATAGAATTTAGTAAGATACTAAAAGATATCTTAGTTAATATAATACCTAGCTCTCTCTAGTATACGTTATAATCTTAGTACTAATAAGTAGCTAAATCGCTTATAAAGTTATTAAATATTAACGTCTATAAGAAAGGTTAAGTACTTTTATATAAAGTTATATATAGCTTTATCCTAGAATAGAAAAGGATATCTAAATCGTTATATAATAGAGAACCTCTTAATCTCTATTTCTTTCTTATTCTCTTAAATAAGTATATTTTAAAGATTATTTAGAGTAATATTTAGATTATCTATATTATTAATATAAAAGATAAAAAGAGTATTAGATTATACTATATAAAACTCTTCTTTTCTAATTAATATATTAATTATTATTAATTCTAAAGATAGAGTAAATCTCTTACTAAATTAGATATTAAATAACTCTTTATACTCTTATTAATTAAGATGTTTTTAATAAGTCTAATATATATAAGATATTAGTTATATTCTATACTTAACTTTTAAGCTACTCTAGTATTAATTATTATACTAAAGAAGTTTTCTTTTATATCTCTTTTAGCTATTATTATAAATACCTTCTTTATAAATTCGTATATAATATTAGAAGTATTATTTAGGTTTTATATAATATATCTATTAATAGTGTGTTTTTATACTAGACTTATTAAATTTATAATAAGATATTTAGTATTTAAATTATTAATAAATCTTATAAAAGTAATATTATAATAGATAACTTCGTTATCTAAGCTAGTATTTAATAAGCTACTATCTTCTTTTAATAAAGTAATAGTATAAAGTGTCTCTAATATCTTCTCTTCTTAGGTACTCTAGGTATATACTATATTTATATTATATACCTTTCTAGTATACTTATCTTACTTACTTCTTAAGTGTCTAGAATTCTTATTAGACTATTTAGTAAAGTAATAGTTCTACTCTTCTTAACTATAATTCTAAGATAAATATTTATCCTTTCTATATATATAATATGTTCTCTTCTTCTTATATTACTCTATATTACTAAATTTATCTATACTATATTATCTACTCTTATAGAAGTGTCTTTTAGTTATTATAGTCTTATTTATAACTATCTCTAGATAGACTTTTATATAGAATTAGATTAAACTTTATAGAAGAGTAATAGTAGTAGAAATCGAAGAGTCTTAGAGTAAGGTTAATATTATAACAGTATAATCTAGAATCTTTTTATATACTAAAATTAGCTTATTTAAAAATTAACTATTTATATAAAAGTCTATAAAGAGGGAAAATCTTAGTAAATTAAGTCTTAATAATATATTCTTAAAAGACTTTAATATAAATACTCTAGTATAAAGCTTATCTCTAAAATATTATTATATAGATATAAATAAAACTTTAAAAGATTAGTTATTATACTTATTAAAAAGCGTAGTATAAAAATAATTTAAAGCGTTACCTTTTAGTATATAGAGAAGGTAAGAGAGTAAATCGCTAGTAATACTCTACTTCTCTTATATATATTCTTAAATATTATAACTTTAATTATAAAGTTATCTTCCTTTCTACTATACTTTTAACTATTCTTATATGCTTTTATAAGAGTGCTTAATATACGAGAGTAGTCTTAACTCTTTAAACTTTAAGAAGTTAACTTATCTTCGAAATCTACTATATTTATTTATACTAGTAATCTTCTACTAGAATTATCTTATTATTAATTATAATCTAAATACTCGGCGGGGTTATTAAAGTTATTTATAATAATATTATTATTAAATTAGTATAATATAAAGAAAGAGGTATAGTTATCTTTTAGTAGACCTAGAGATTAGATTAGAGGTTATACGAGATCGTTTAAATCTTTCCTTTTAGTTAGTAGAATTAAAGTTATTAAAGATATTAGTTATTATTATTATTATTATTATTATATAGTAAATACTTATAAAGTATTATCTCTAGCCTTTGTTTTAGATTAGGTATTTTAAGAAACACTTTTAGCTAGAGATTATTATTAGAGTTATTATTACTACTACTTTTATTATCTTTTAACGTATTCCTTTATATATTTATAATAAGATCTAAAGATTTTAGTACTAGCTCTATTAGCTACTATAGCCTTTAATTCTTCGTCTAACTACCTAGTTTAGTTAATCTTAGTAGCGATATTATATAGTACCTAAGATATAAGTATCTTATATCTATCTATTTTAACTTATATACCTCTTCTATAAAGTATTTATTATAACTTAGTAGCTATAGATTAGTAGACTTTAGCGAATTTATCTTAATTCTATTCTTTAAAGTCTACTTAAAATTCGTTCTAAAGAAGAAGGTCTTTATTCTCTTCTTTAGTATACTTCTCTTCTTATTCTACTATAAAAATCGTCTCTTCTATCTATATTAACTTTAGCTTTAGTACTAGCTTTAAGGCTTATTTTAGTACTAAAGTTAGTATCGAAGTTAAAGCTTCTAAAGTATTAGTATATTATAGATATTATTACTTAAATTAGTAAATATTATAGATATTGTCGAAAGTCTATTTATACTTTACTTAGTAGATTATAAGTAAAAGAGATATTAGGTTTTAGGTAAATAAGTATCTAAGAGAGTATAAATTATCTTAGTAGATAAAAGAAAGTTAGTAAAGAGTTATTTTTAGTAATTAGCGCTTTCTATCTTAAGAAGAGTTTATAGTATATTATCGAAGTTATTAAATAGTAGAAGAAACTACGATCTAAGAAGAGAAGTCTACTAGTAATATCGAGTTTACTTTTATATAAGTATACTTATAATAGAAATATATAAAGTAATATTAGTATTAGGTAATAATTACCTTACTTACTAATAGGCTTTAGGTTTAAACCTTAGTCTATACTAGTTCTTTCTAGTGTTATCTAGAAGGTTCGGTTACGTTCTCGGCTACGGTTAAGCGAACACGTGATCCCTAGAACCTTCTAGTAACCCCTTTGATTTATAAGCTATAGAAGCTTCTAGTATTTACTCTAGAAGTATATATAGCCCTCTTCTATCTTTTAGTTAGAAATCAAGTCAAAAGTCAAAATTTACTAAGTCTTTTATACTTATACTTCGACTCCTTAGAAACGTGATTTAGCGATTACCTAACCTACTCTATGCCGATTCAACTTACGTACTTCTAACCTACCCTGTAGCCTACTCTATAGTCTACCCTATACATATATAACCTCTTATAGGTTATGAGCCCGGAGAGCTAACTTTAGGTCTCTGGAGCCGAACTCGTTCCACGTGATATCACGTGACATTACCGACTTCCGGTCCGAATACCGTTATATTCGGTGGTATACCCCCTCTACCCCCTCTAATAGTAAAGTCTTTAGTAAGAGATCTATGTCCTGCGTCCCTGAGACAGGAGCTCTAGCGAGAGTGAAGCTAGAGATATAAGTAAATATATACGAAAACTCGTATATATACTACTTATACTTAGACCTGCGGCTATATCTGTACGATTACGTTATCCTATAGCGGGTGGTATAGCCTTCTTCTTAAACTAAGGAGCCTAGGCTTATAGCTACCTTTATATAGAGACTTATATATATAAAGAAGCTAGTAAGAAGTAGCTATCTCTTCTAGTAGACTTTTAGATTATATAAGACTACTATTATCTATACTTATAAGAAGCTATCCTCGGAGAGGGTTAAGTATAGCTTAATTAGTACGTGGATTATCCTATTCTTATATAAGATAAGTTAGCCTAGTAAGAAAGAAAGATAGTATAGTTATTTATATTCGAAAGAGAATATAAAGCTTACTATTCTTCTCTAACTGAAAAAGCTAATAAGTACTTAAAAGAGTACGCTTTAATCTATATATATATATATATATATAGACTTTAAAAAGGGGATTTAAATATGTCTTCTACTTCGTTTAAAGGAGAGAAGCTAATCGGCCGCTCTAATTATATAGAGTGGCTTATAGAAGCCGAGCTGTTTCTTAAGATAAACGGCTTTATGTCTTATATCTTAGGTACTATTGAAGAACCTAAGAGGTCTTTATATTATAATAAGATAAAAGAAGGCAAATACGAAGCTAAATCAGACGAATTAGCAGTTAGATACAAGGATAAACTCGACGACTATAGAGCTAAAAGTAATAAAGCTCTAGCTGCTTTAGAATCTATTATATCTTCTAATAATATAAAGAGATATATAAATATCGATTCCCCTTCTATACTTTAGGATAAGATTAAGTCTGATTTTAGTAGCTCTAGTCTAGAACTAGTAGGTCGATATTATAATAAGATAACTAATGCCCGCTATAGTAACTTTAGTACTATAGAGGAATATATATCTGAAATTCAGTCTTCGGCTATATACTTAAGAAGCTTAGACGAAAAGGTTTCTAACGCTTTTATATTAGTTACTATATTTAATAGCCTTCCTAGTTCTTTCGATTCTTTTATATCTAGAAAGTACGAAGATATAGGAAACGACGTTAGTTCTATAGACTTAGAAGAGCTAATAAGCGACCTTATAGGCGAAGAGTCTAGAATGACTCAAAGAAGTGATTTAGAAGCTAATAAAGCTTCTATTAAAACTAGCTCTCTATATACCTACTATAATAAAAAGGGACATATTAAGAGTAAATGCTTTATACTTCACCCGGAGCTTAGAAAGAGCTCTAATAATAATACTAGTAATAATACTAGTAATAATACTAGTAAGAATACTAGTAATAACTCTTCTAAAAAGAATAAAAAGAAGAATAAAGCTAAAGATAAAGACTCTAATTACTCTAGAGAATTAGAAGACTCCGAAGACTCTGATTCTAATAATAAGTCTAAAGTCTCTTCTAGAGTTATTATGTCGGCTAGTATTAATAGTAATAATAAAAATACTATAACTAGCTATACTAGTAATAAAAGAAAACTAGTATTAGACTCCGGGGCCTCTAATCACTTCACGCCTAATAAAAGCTAGCTTCTTGATTTTAAAGAGCTTAATAGCTCTATTATAGTAGCTAATAATACTAAAGTACCTCTACTAGGTAAAGGTAATATACCTGTTACTTATAAAGGTAAAGAGCTACTTATTAAAGACGTATATTACGTCCCTAGTCTTAAGAATACTCTTAATTCAGCTTCCTCTTTAGCTAATAAAGGTCGTGATATTAAGCTTAATAAAGACTTTACTTATATTAGTAATAATAAAGCTAATATTAAGATTAAAGCTCTTTGGCTAGACAATGTCTACTATCTATCTAACCTAGCTATAGATTATAATAAGCTTAAAAAGGTAGTTTATAAAGCTAATAGCTCTAACTACTCTAAGACTAGAAGTAAGAAACTAGACTCTAATAAAGAGTCTAAAAATAAACTAAAAAACAAGTCTACTCTCTTAGAGACTACTAATAAAAAGCTTTCTAAAAAGCCTTTAAAATCTAAAACTTCTACTATTTTAGTCTCTAAAATAGAGAGTAAAAACCTTATAAAAGAAGATAATAAGACTACGATTATTAAGAAGCCTTCTATAGGTTTTATTTTAGAATCTAAAACTTATAAAGAAGCTATTAGTTCTAATAATCCTTATAAGAACTATATAATTAAGTCTATAGAAGAAGAGATAAATAACTCTTTTATTACTAAAGACTCTTCTTCTTCTTCTTCTTCTACTATACCTACTATATCTAGGTTAGTTTATAAGAATAAAGACTTTAAAGAAGACAATA